>JBBPBX010045850.1:0-17977 GCA_038048925.1 Garcialebias charrua | reverse complement strand
TGCTATGTGCACCCCCATCCATCAGCTTTGAGTTGGTTCAGTCCAACTCAGGAAAACACGGTAGTTGCTGCCTTTTTCTAAACAAACAAAAAAATACATTAAGACTTTGCTACTTCGGAGCACAGGATGCTCTCAGAATGATAAAACTGGTAGGATACATCTCTTTCTGCTGATTTCATCAACAATAAACGTATAATGGAAGGTGATTATATTTAGGTTGAACGTATATAAGGCCGTCAAAGTGTGGGAGTGGTGGTGCAGAGGTTAGAGAAGGTGGGCCTGTGATTGGAAGGTCACTGGTTTGACTCCCAGTATCAACAACACCCCACCATCTGTTCCCCCAGGCACCCTGCGGAGCTCTCTGCTCCACACAGAGGGCTGTGGTAGCTCGGTGGTCTGTTGTTGCAGGAAGGGCATAAAAAACAATCGTCAAGTCAAGTCGTCTTGTGAGTTAGTTTGCTGTGGTGAAGGGAAGCCGAACGGAGAAGAAGGGAGCAGCCGAAAGAGGTGGGGGAAATATATAAACAAGGCCCTCAATGGAAAAGTTTTGTAAATTTCTATCAAATCATGGCATTTTGGCATGGTTCATTCAAAAACTTCAGTAAATAACATTGATGGTATTTGGAGCCCACTTTCCTTAATGAAAGCATGTTACACCATCCACTATAATGAAACAAAAACTGAAAACAACCATGTCCTCTCGAACTTGACTTCTCTAAATGGTTTTCAGAATCTGTTGGAATCCTGGCAAAAACCAATGCAGATTTGTTCCTGTCTTTGATTTTATACACCTTATAATGTTTTGCTAGTTTTTTGATACTTTGTTAAAAAATATATATATATTTTTTTTCTCTCTTTTGTTTTCTATTGTTTATTGTTTGTTTGTTTATTGTTTAATGAAATTCTACCATTGCTGTTCATTGTTCTTTAGTTTTAGCAGGTCGCTTTCGTAAATGAGCCCATGAGGTTCAAAAGATTTACCTGACTAAATAAAGGTTGAATGAATGAACAGTGTAATTCAGCACCCATAACAACATTGTATGGAAACATTTAAAAAAATCAAAGAATCTACAGGATCCTTCTTAAAAAAAAAAAAAGCATTTGAATCTAGATCGTTACTTCTTAACTTGCTTTCATCAAATCTCCTGGCTCAGGCCTCTTCTCATTTTTCTTTCTTTTTGTTGTTTTACAGGTGATACTGACGGCAGACACGCCTGTTTTTGGCAATCCAGGTGGGATCATCTTCACCTCTACAGATGCCGGGGCAACGTTCAGATTCATACAGCTGCCCTTCCACCTGGCCCAGCCCATCACGTACCACTTCCTCAACCCCGACTACCTGGCGGCCCTCAGCATCGACGTGAGTCTCTGAGCACACACGCTTACCTCACACATGAAGAACACTAGAGTCAAAGCAAACGCTGTTTCCTGTCTTGCAGGGCGGTCTTTGGCTCTCTCTGGACTTTGGCGCTAAGTGGACCAAAGTTCATGATGGAGTGCATTCTTTCTCATGGTGAGCATAAACAGGAACCAGAATCCAATCAGTGATGGGAGCACTAATTGCATTAAGGAAACGTCAGGCGGTGTTGCCGTGCAGAGCACGATGTGTTGCAGAACAGAAAACGGGCCGGAAAAACTATTTGCAACAACGTTTGGGAAAAAAACGAGCGTGTGATGTTTGGAACTTCCTGTTTCGTTACAGGGGAGCAGGCGTAAATCTGTTCTTCAGTTGCAGCCAAGTAGATGCAGGTAAGACACAACAGTCACTTTTTTTTATAACATACCAAATAAACACAATGTTTATATGCAAATATATTTATAAATGCTTATAAAGCATTCACACTATACTGAAATCCATTTTTCTTCAGCATGTAACTCATTCCGCAGGTTTTGTGCTATTTCAACTATTCATGTACCAAAACGTTCAGCTCATTCAGGATAATCCTGCTATGGCTTGATATTTGTGCATTTTGTATTTTTAGAAATATTTAGCTTTTTCTGCCATGTTTTTCTTATTGATACTGAATGGACCTCTCCACATACAGTACTTCATATCCTCTGTGCTGTTTACAGCCTTTTACTGCTCATTCCAGCTTTTGTTCTGCTTCAGTCTTTTGTGCTAATTTCAGCTTCCTTTTAGCTTTTTTCTGCTGTTTTCAGATTTTTTTTGTTTGTTATTCAGCTTCTTTCTGCAAATTTAAGCTTGTCATGCTCCATCTGCTAAATTCAGCCTTTTCAGCTTCTTTTTATGTAATTTTCTGCTAATTTTAGACCCCCCCCCCTCTGCTATTTTTATTGCTATTACGTATCTGTCCTTTGTGATGATTTCAAATCACTTTTTAAGCTCCTTTCAGCCTCTTTCTGCTAATATCAGATAACATTTTTTTGTGCTAATTTTAGATTTCTTTCTGCTCATTTCAGTTTATTTTATACTAATTAAAAAAATAACTTTATTTAGCCTCTCTCTACATATATCAGCTTATATTTGCTACATTTCTGCTACTTTCAGCATTTTCTAAAAATTTCTGCTGTTTTTTTTTTACTGCTCTCCGCTTTTATTTTCCTGCTTTCAGTAAATGCTATCTGTTTGTTGTTTGTTTAGTGCTGAAACGGAAGTCCGTGGCATTCAGCTTGCATTAAAATTTAGCTATGAGACCTTTCAGCCTGGCTTCAGTTTCTTTAGCAGCTTTCAGCTAAATCATTCAGCTACTACTTTCAGCTGAAATTTGCTGAAAGTAGCTGATTTTATTAATTTTTTTAATTAATTTATTTATTGTTTTATGCTTTTGCACAAGGAAGCAGAAAGAAACTTAACCGGATATAAATATGAAATTAGTAGCAAAAGCTTGTAAACATATCAAAAGTTTCGTAGGATGTAAAATTAGCTCAGTTCATTTTCAAAGGGGAAGAAAATGGCAGAAAAGGCTAAATATCTCAAAAAGCTGAATGTTTTGATTTGTTGAAATATCACAAAAACTGTGGGAGTAGTTAGATGCCAAAAAAACTTACAGAAACTTTAAGGAAACATAATAAACAGGAAAACAATAGGCATTCACATGCTGCATTTTCATGGGAAATGCACTTTCTCTAGTTATTAATGCAATCCAGAAACATATTAGTTTCACAGCAGACTAAAACAGGTCATGAAACCTCTGCTGTGATTGTCAGCTTCTGCAACTTTTCCTTCTTAATAAATAACTTTTAAATAATGGATCCACTCTACTTCAGCATTGTTCACATCTGTTTGATCACGGGGAGACAGTTTGATTTTAATACCGATGCAGGAATTAGACAAAGTAAATTGTCCAAAACCAGATTTGTCTTTTCTTTTAGTTGACCGGATTACAGAGAGGCAGTCAGTTCTGCAAGCAAAACAGAAAAGGACCAATAATTTTAGTATAATATAAAAAGTCTGCAAAACTCACAACTATAATATAAAAAAAAAAAAAAAATTAAAAGCAATCATTTTGAACTGGGTGATTTAAGGTTTGTTGACTGGCCGTATGTTTTTGTCTTGTGTGAACAATAAAGGTTTATCCTATTTATTCCCCCTTTTTTAAAAACAATTTGTTATGTTTTTTAGAAAAATAAATAAATAAAAACAGACTAAAATGTAATAAAGCAAGAAAATATATATATATTATAATAATAAAATGAAAAAAAAAATCAAAGGCCTATCAATATTTAAAGGAATGCATATGTCCCACTCTAAAAGATTTCATATCCTAAAAACAAATTAATTCTATTTTATATTTACAACAACAATTATATTTACAACAACAAGAAAAGAAAAGAAAGAAAAGAAAACAAATACAATGAAATGAAAGGTAGCAGAGAGAAGAAAAAAATTCTTATAATATCTGCCCCTTTTTTCCTCATAAATAAAATTCAAACAATAACATCCTTCAGTTTGTAAAATAATAAAACAAAAAAATGAAATCCTTCTAGAACAACAGTTCATATGAGTACACATTATACAGTTTCAGATTTTCTCAGCAATCCAAACTTGATCAATTTCTTAAACATGTACATTGACTTAGCACCTTTAATATCATTTTCTAGATTTCTCCACAATCAGATAATGCTACCATAAAGGGGCATAAAAGCAAAGATTTCAATATATGGCTGCCATGAAAATAAACAGAATCATCAGTTGCCAAGTGCTGTAGAGATCATAAAGATTTATTCTTTTGTTCGAGTGAGTTCTGGTTTTGATAAAGTCCAGATGGTGACAGGAACGATTCTTCATCCACAAATAAGACGGGGGGAACTAAGTTAGCTGTACACAAAAGGGGTGAAATTGGATTGCAGTGTCTCATGTGGATTTGGGTTTGGGTCACTGAATTGAGAGCAGCCCCTCCTTTAGTACTGCTGCAATATGGATATGCATGATACTGTGCCATCTAGTGGGCAGTTGGGGAATAACATCATTAAAACCATTTAAATTCAGTAATAAAGTGAATGAGAAGCCATGCGCATATTCATGTTTCTGACTCAGCCAAATGATCTAAAAAATTAAATAATAATAAAAACAATAAATATATAAATAAAAATACTATAACTAATGCCAATGTCAACTTATTTATATAGCACATAAAAGAACATAAACTGAAAAAAGTGCTTTACTGTTTAAATTAAATAAATTAAAATGAAAATGACAGAAAAGAACAAGAAAATGCATCTTGTGTCACTGTGGAAGAACAACAAAGGTAAGAATAAAGTTCAACCCACAACAACAAGATAAATCAGCTCTAACTGGTTCTCAGGCATGCACAGATCAAACACCAGGGGGAAAAAAAGATGAGTCTTAAGCAAAGATTTTAAAGTCTCAACAGTCTCAGTGGTCTTCAAATGATCAGATCAAACATTCTACAGTTTTGGAGCGGCATCTACAAAAGCCCAATCGCCTCTGGATTTCAGTTTGGATCTGGGGACATCTAAGAGAAACTGGTTGGTGGACAAGAGTGCTCGAGTGTATGTTAAGGAGATTGCATAAATATGACAGGGCCAGACCTTTAAAGAATTTACAAACAAGCAATAAAATCTTAAAACCAATCCAGAAGTGATTTGATTTTATGGGTTTGATACATCATCAATTTGATACTAACTTAAAATTTGGTGTAGCAGCAGCTGGGACTGATCCCCAACACTTGGACTGAACAGATTGTTCAAGGTATGTGTTTAAAATGTGCCTTTTACCAGTTTGAATTCAATACTATCAGTCTGATAGTTAAATTTTGCATGAACAACTGCACAAATTTTAATAGGACTTTCAGAAAATTACAATTTGAGGTGTATCTATAAGTGATCAACCTTTGGAGTCATCCCAAGTAAAGATGGCTGCTTCAAATCCACCATAACTCAGTCAGTTCTACCAATATTGAGCTAAAGCTTAATGTTTTAGTAGCTAAGAGTCATTTATAGCACATATCTAAGCATGAAATGTTGCAGTATTACACATGCATAATTGTGCATAATGTTTTTTTTTACATGAATATGTTAGTCTAAAACTGTGGCATAAAGGAAGCAGGTTAGCATTTCTCCCAGAACAGCTCAGTCTTCTATTCAGTGGGTTTTACCCTAAACTGGAAATACAGCTATTGTACCATACCATATCATACCATTTTATTTATAGAGCACTTAAAACAGCGACAAGGCCAACCAAAGTGCTGTGCAAACAAACAAACAGAGATTGTGGTGGGTGTAGCACATGATGGAGTTTTCCAAGTTAAAAATAATTAAATGACTACAAATATAACTTTTTTCAGAACAAAGTTAAAAAATATTGTATATACAGTATTATTAGCTAAAATTATCCTGTTCCAAAGAACGTTTTTCCACCTTTGCCACTCTCCTCCTCTCAAATGAGCTCATTATGAGAATTAACTTTGATTCTTTTTCTGCACTGCAAACAAACCGAAATGGGCACTGGCATCCAAAGTTGTGGGCTCGCAGATTATAATTGTAACTCATTTAGTTCAATAACAAGTTCGTTAAGTGGAATGGCAGGTTGTGTCAGAGCTGGGGAGGGACACATTTCCAATGAAGGCACAAATCAAACCTCTGGGAGATAAACAGAAAGTCATGGGCTGTAACAATACACACTTTGTGGCTGATCTTTTCTCTATATGCATAACTGTGGAGGATGTCATCTTGTGAGGCACTAATGGGAAACAGCAGACAGACCTAGGTCACAGAAATAGACAAGAGACCTAGTCTGGTCCATGCATCCAATTAGCAATCATGGCAGAGCCTTAGCTGGGGGCTAATGGAAATTTAGATAAGATCCTATGAACAAATTGGTGGTAGGATAGAATAAAAGAGTGGCAGATGGAGACCAGGAGCATTAAGATCCTATCTGCTGCTGGCTGGCCCTTCTCCTGCTGACCAAGCGTTACCAGCTGCCTTCACTCACAGAAAAAGACGAAAGACAGATAATTATGTCAACTAAATAATGAATTACACTGGCACCATTTCAGAAAGTTATAGATAGGGTTCCTCGGCGCACTGTGTTCTTTGTATGGGTTTTAATTTGGTTCGGTCAAATGAAGTCCAGGCAGAGGAGACGCTATTCACGTGAGCTCTCCTTTTCCTTAACAGATGAGTTGAGAATAATGAACAAAAAAAAAAGGCAAAACTCTTTTCCATCACAATGTCTGAATTAAAACGGCTTTAACACTCGAGTTGAGATCAAACTTTCCGCTCGGTGTGTTCCAAAGTTCATGGTAATTGCATCTGTGGACAGGAAGTAAAGATTGGGATTGTGGTGGCCGGTGGGCCTGCTGAGCAGCAGGTGAAACACGCAGCATCCTGCTCAGCTGAGCAGCTCTCTGCCAGGTTGGTTCTGTGCAGCTCGGCTGGGGGAGGGAGCTTCGCTCTGCATGCAGCTGTAGGTGATTTGTCACTTGGGTTGAAAATGTGGGAATAAGTGAGGGGGTGGAGCAGCTTGAGTGTGCGTCTGCATGTGCGGATGGTTTTTCTCTGTATTTCATCACCTAAAACGATCCTTTGTGTATTTACCCATTGTTTGTAAGCAAAAGATGGATTTTCCTTGTTATTGTAAGCTGATTGAGGCTTCTTGTGTGTTTGCTCAGAGACCCCCCTCCAAAAAAAAAAAAAATTTATCCTTGCAGTCGGTTTGGCATGTTGTGTGGAGCTGGGTCTAAATACAGCGTTGGCTATTTGATGATGGATGTGCTGACGCAGAAGCATCAGTGCCTGTATGTTGCCTCCTTATTTCATTCCCTGGCACATTCGGGAGCTTTTTTAGAGTGGGTTTCATTTAAGATAAACTGCAAAGCATGTGCGCCAAATTTGCTAGTGAAATGGAGAATTCCATCTGATTAGTGTGATTAAACAATACTAATTAAGCTTCCTGAACAAACAGCAAATTGCCCAAACTCCACTGTCCGTGAAATAAAGCAAAGTTGCTTCGTTGTGAATGGCTGAAGTGAGTGATTAGGCGTGTTTCTGGTTTGATGCAGCCTGCATATTCCAAGCTCAGCAGCCCAGCTGCCTTATAATTAGACAACATCACAGAGAAGATGCAGCTAAGGCAGACATTTACCTCAAGCAGCTTTTCATTTAGTCGTGTCTGAGCTGCATTCAAATCTTCTCTGAGACTCTTTGTTGCCAAGCAACATGAACCTGAGGTACTTAATGGCGTTCTAGTTATGGAGTTTTCCCTTTAGGTTTCGACAATTCATATCTGAGATCTACACTGACATCCCCATCTTTAACCCCAACAAAGTCAATAGTCAGAAGAAAGGCTGAGCATTCCTTGAAGGAATGCAGATCACCCTCTGCCTTTCCTGCCAGACTTTTAAACTGGGACCTTCTCGCGCTCAGAAAGGACAGAGCTACAGCCGTTTGGGGCAGACCTTTAAACTGCCTCATGCACAATCTCATGCGATTTTGTGAAATGTGCTACCACTCTAAAAACTTGAGTAATACAAGTGGTTTGTATCAGTTTGTGTCTACTGTCTACTACTGTTTACATCTACATTTACACTACTTTTTATATCTACACTACTGCTGATATACTATATATTATTTTTACTAGCCTTATTGCATATGTCACTTTACCTCTATACCAATATCAAAGACCTCATACATATACTGTGTACATAAACTTCATATGCTGCTTTGTCACTTTATTACAAATGTCAATGTCAGTACCTTCATTTTAATTTATAGGTACACTTTTTATACTTTTATACTACTATGCTAAAACCCAGGAAAGTATCACACTTTTATTATTTCATTTTATGCTTATGTTTACCGTATTAAATGTTTTAATGTTTAAATGGTTATTGTTGCACCGGAGGTCTGAGAGAAATGTAATTTAAAGGGGACCACATATTCAAAATTCACTTTTTAATGTTTTTTTTACTCAACTTTGGGTATTTACTTCATAAAAAAACAGTCCTAAGGCCAAAAAAATGCACCCAGTGGTTTATTTACTCTAAGTAGATTTATTTATCTTTGATAAATACACTTCGTTTCCCACTTCCTGCGGTTTGTGACGTCACAAACCGCAGCCAACCACCTCAAACCTGAGTCCAGCCCCTCACCTAGCAACCCCTGGTTAGGCTCAACCCACTTCTGTATTAAACACATGACTGTTGTTTTTCATGATTTCATCTCATCTTTTGTTTATATGTTCTTAATTTCATGTGTACAGCACTTTGTTGCAGCTGTGTTTTTTAAATGGCTTTATAAATAAAGTATAATTGTTATTTTTATGTTTTAGTTCAATTTTTAGTGTATTTGCGATCGCTCCCAATGCGCAGCCGGCAAAAATTAAACGAGCGGACCCCGTCGTATTGACCGGCGGCAACGGGACACTGCTTCTGGCGCGATGGAGCGGAGCTTCAACTGTACAGCCTCGCTGCTGCCTCGAAGCAGCCTCACAGCAGCGAGGACCTTCTCCTTACGGATTAATTTACGGGAGACACTTGGTGAACTTTGTGTTGTCTTGACTGGAACAGCGATAACTCCCAAAATCTCTGCGTGCAACGAGCGGAGCTGGCGAACACCGGAAGAGGAACAAGCTAACATTAGCTTCGGATTCGGGTGGTCTCATGCTAAAAGGAGCAGCAAATTGCGGCGCGCTCAGACGGGTTTCGGTAAGTTATCTTAAGCTAACACTAACAGTAAGTCAAATGAGTAATAAAAAAAGAGCTAATTTTAAAACAACAACACATTACAGATACTGGCTGTTACAGAGGGCGTTAACAGATCTTTGAAGGGCGTGGACTTCAGAACTTGTATCAGAAACCGGTCGTTCAAAACGAAAGTTAAAAATGGCAGAATTAAAAAGGGTATAATTAATTATCTAAGAATTATTTTGTGTATTAAAATGAATTTATATTGTCAAGATAGCACACAGACATAACATAAAAAATTTAAAGACCTATATGTGGTCTCCTTTAAATCCTGTGTATGTCCTGTACATATTGCAGTTTTAACAACAAAGTTGACTTTGACTTTGAGAAAGGGGACATGCTGGTGCAGTTGGTAGAGCTGTTTCCTCTCAGTGAGAAGGTTCCCGGATCAAATCTTGGCTGGTGGGCCATTCTGGGTGGAGTTTGCATGTTCTCTCCATGCATGTGTGGGTTTTCTCCCACAGACCAAAAACATGCATGTTAGGCTGATTGGTAACTCTAAAGCAGGGGTGTCAAACGTCCGGCCCGCGGGCTGAATCCGGCCCGCCAGGGGGTTTAGTCCGCCCGAAGAATAATCTGAATTATTAAAAAAAAAAAGAATAATTGTTATTTTCTAAAAAAAAATTGCAGTTCCTATGTTGTCTGCTAGAGGCGCTGTGGTTTAGTCAGTTCCTATGTTGTCCGAGTTCAATCGCTTTACCCACTTTTTCTCTTGGAACGGGCTGTCGGGCACCCTCATCAGCAGAATGTCCTTGTCAAAAAAGAGAAAAGTGGACACAGAGTGTCGGATTTTTAAGGAAAAATGGACTTCTTCTTATATGTTCACGGAGGTGAACATATAAGAACATTTAGTGAACTGTTTGTTGACTAAATGTTTTAAAACATGTGCACTGTGATCAGTTTTTTTATGTGTAATGCACTTAAATAAATGTTAAACTGAGTAAAAGTGTAAAAGGACAATTAATTGAATGTAAAGATTTTTGTAATTTATTTCTTCTTTGCACTAATACAAAGCGAAAAAGTGGACTTACTGTTCGTTCTATATAATTTTGGAATGAGTTTACTGGTCTGACCCCCTTGAGATCAGATAAGCTGTATGCGACCCCCAGATCAAAATGAGTTTGACACCCATGCTCTAAAGTGTGTTTAGGTGTGAGGGAGAGAGTGAATGGTTGTTTGTCTCTGTACCAGTGATGGACTGGAGACCTGGGTGTCCCCCGCCTCCCTCACAGTAACTGCTAGATATGGGCACCAGTGACCCCCCGTGACCCAAAAAGGAAGAAGCGGCTAAAGATGATGGATGGATGGATGGATGGATGGATGGATGGATGGATGGATGGTATAAAATTTAGCTTAATATCTGTTAAACCAGACGGAAGTGTTTTTGCATTGGTTATTGTGAATCACCATACTGTAGCTGTGGTGGTCATTTTAAATCGGTCGACTATGAGCGGTGGTTACTTTCTCAATGTTTCACCACAATTTGTCCAGTTGTTTAAGAGATATTTTGTTAACAGGCAGTTAATGTTGACTTTAACAGTTAATGCAACACTTTAAAGCTGCACTGACATCATGTTGTAAATATGCATCATTTTGCACTACATATATATATATATATATATATATTATCATTCAACTATGTTCGTTTTTGCAAAATAAATTATAAATATATTAAAATTTCATTACAAGTTATGGTAATTTTGTCGCTGTGACACGCCCACATAAATACGAGAATTTACGCAAAATGTCACTGTGATGTACGGAGATGAGACGCTGCTCGTGCGCACCTTGTAAACAACATGGAGACCGATACAGAACCGGACGAATTTAGCAATCTGAGTGAAGAACAGAGCAATTTTTATTCAGTTTGGGAAGTCAAAGTTATTTCAGGGGGTTAAACAATAAACAGCAGGTTCTAATTTATGTCTGCAGCCGTATTTATTGAAGCCTTACCAACAAGGAAGCAGGGGGGAACCCGCGATATGTGAGGACTGAGGAGGACGTGATGGAACCTGTTCTCGTCGTCCACAGAGCACTGATTGGTACTGCTTTAATTAATGTACAGTATCTATCTAATAATTATTCAACATTACTGTTTAAAAAAGATGAGTCCCTTTGAAGCATCTGTTTTATTTTCTCTGTTTATTCTAACGTTATGTGCATGTTTTACTGCACTGAATCGTTACATCAATAACGAAATTTCACTCAAATTCTGTCTAAATAACATCACTACATTTTCATAGCTGGATCATCAGGGTGTGCAGTGGTTTCAGCTGTAATAATCAAAATAAAACAATATTTGATATTCACCCTATTATAAGTTTAATCATATAAATATTTGCTAATTGAAGCTTGTTCTACCTTTTCAGCCACTGTTTTTTTTGTTTTTTGCATATTTAGATAATGTTATCAAGTTTTTTGTGGTAATTTCTGCTACTTTGAGCAACCATCCTGCTCAGCTGATGTGAGTGCTTGTCTGTAAAGTTTTGACCTTCTTTGTGGTTCCTGCAGGGACGTGTCCTCGGTCGCTGTGCTGATGAACTATGACCAGTCTGAAGAGTGAAGTGGACGCGCGCAACCAGAGCACGCTGGGAGTGTTTAGAGATGGGAAAAACACTGCAGCTGAGGTGACATGATCACATAGACAACATCCATCCACCCACCATCATCCACTCATGCATGCTCCATCCATCATCCATCCATCCATCCATCCATCATCCATCCACCCATGCATGCTCCATCCATCCACCCACCATCATCCACTCATGCATGCTCCATCCATCCACCCACAATCATCCACTCATGCATGCTCCATCCATCATCCATCCATCCACCCACCCATCCATCCATCATCTGTTCACCATTTAATTTCTTTTTTTAGTAATGATAAAAAGTTTACTCATTTTATAAAATGTAATGACACCAAACCCACTCTGTTTTTGACAATGTTTTGTTTTTTCTATTTTAAATGTATTAATAAAAACATAAATTCAGAAACCCCTTATGATGAGTGAAATAAATGGACTAAGTTTTCCCTCGCCCGGACGCGGGTCACCGGGGCCCCACTCTGGAGCCAGGCCCGGAGGTGGGGCACGCTGGCGAGCGCCTGGTGGCCGGGCTTTTACCCATGGAGCTCGGCCGGGCACAGCCCGAAGAGGAGACGTGGGTCCCCCTTCCCATGGGCTCACCACCTATGGGAGGGGCCAAAGGGGTCGGGTGCAATGTGGGATGGGTGGTGGCCGAGGGCGGGGACCCTGGCGGTCTGATCCTCGGCTACAGAAGCTGGCCATTGGGACATGGAATGTCACCTCTCTGGTGGGGAAGGAGCCTGAGCTAGTGTGTGAGGTTGAGAGGTTCCGACTAGAAATAGTCGGACTCACCTCAACGCATGGCTCTGGCTCTGGAACCAGTTTCCTTGAGAGGGGTTGGACACTCTTCCACTCTGGAGTTGCCCCTGGTGAGAGGCGCCGAGCAGGAGTGGGCATACTGGTTGCCCCCCATCTTGGTGCCTGTACGTTGGGGTTCACCCCGGTGAACGAGAGGGTAGCCTCCCTTCGCCTACGTGTGGGGGGACGGGCTCTGACTGTTGTTTGTGCCTATGCACCAAACGGCAGCTCAGACTACCCACCCTTTTTGGAGTCCTTGGAGGGGGTATTGGAGAGTGCGCCTCCTGGGGACTCCCTTGTTCTACTGGGGGACTTCAACGCTCACGTGGGCAATGACAGTGAGACCTGGAGGGGTGTGGTTGGGAGGAACGGCCCCCCTGATCTGAACCAGAGTGGTGTTCTGTTATTGGACTTCTGTGCTCGTCATGGATTGTCCATAACGAACACCATGTTTAAGCATAAGGGTGTCCATATGTGCTCTTGGCACCAGGACACCCTAGGTCGCAGTTCGATGATCGACTTTGTTGTCGTCTCATCTGATCTGCGGCCGCATGTCTTGGACACTCGGGTGAAGAGAGGGGCGGAGCTGTCAACTGACCACTACCTGGTGGTGAGTTGGCTCCGATGGTGGGGGAGGATGCCGGTCAGACCTGGCAGACCCAAACGTATTGTGAGGGTCTGCTGGGAACGTCTGGCAGAGTCTCCCGTAAGACGGAGCTTTAACTCCCACCTCCGGGAGAGCTTTGAACACGTTCCGAGGGAGGCGGGGGACATGGAGTCCGAGTGGGCCGTGTTCCGCGCCTCTATTGTCGAGGCAGCTTATCGGAGCTGTGGCCGCAAGGTTGTTGGTGCCTGTCGTGGTGGCAACCCTCGAACCCGGTGGTGGACACCGGCAGTGAGGGATGCTGTCAGGCTGAAGAAGGAGTCCTATTGGGCCTTTTTGGCTTGTGGGACCCCGGAAGCAGCTGATAGGTACCGGCAGTCCAAGCGGCATGCGGCTCGGGTGGTTGCTGAGGCAAAAACTCGGGCGTGGGAGGAGTTCGGAGAGGCCATGGAGAATGACTTCCGTACGGCTTCGAGGCGATTCTGGTCCACCATCCGGCGTCTCAGGGGGGGAAAGAGGTACGCGACCAACACCATTTATGGTGGGGGTGGCGTGCTGCTGACCTCAACTCGGGATGTTGTGAGTCGGTGGGCGGAATACTTCGAAGACCTCCTCAATCCTACTGGCACGTCTTCCACTGAGGAAGCAGAGCCTGGGGACTTTGGGTCGGGTTCTCCGATCTCTGGTGCTGAGGTCGCCGAGGTGGTTAAAAAGCTCCGCGGTGGCAAGGCTCCGGGGGTGGATGAGATTCGCCCGGAGTTCCTTAGGGCTCTGGATGTTGTAGGGTTGTGTTGGCTTACGCGACTCTGCAATATCGCGTGGACATCGGGGGCAGTTCCCTTGGATTGGCAGACTGGGGTGGTGGTTCCCCTATTCAAAAAGGGGGACCGTAGGGTGTGTTCCAACTATAGGGGGATCACACTCTTAAGCCTCCCTGGTAAGGTCTATTCAGGGGTTCTGGAGAGGAGGGTCCGTCGGATAGTCGAACCTCGGATTCAGGAGGAGCAATGTGGTTTTCGTCCTGGTCGTGGAACACTGGACCAGCTCTACACCCTCAACAGGGTCCTGGAGGGTGCGTGGGAGTTTGCCCAACCAGTTTACATGTGCTTTGTGGACTTGGAGAAGGCATTCGACCGCGTCCCTCGGGGGGTTCTGTGGGGGGTACTCCGGGAGTATGGGGTACCAGGCCCTTTGATAAGGGCTGTTAGGTCCCTGTACGACCGGTGTCAGAGCTTGGTCCGCATTGCCGGCAGTAAGTCAGGCTCGTTTCCGGTGAGAGTTGGACTCCGCCAAGGTTGCCCTTTGTCACCGATTCTGTTCATAACTTTTATGGACAGAATTTCTAGGCGCAGCCAAGGTGTTGAGAGGATCCGTTTTGGTGGCCTTAGAATCGCTTCTCTGTTTTTTGCAGATGATGTGGTCCTACTGGCTTCATCAGTTCGTGATTTACAACTTTCACTGGAGCGGTTTGCAGCCGAGTGTGATGCGGCCGGGATGAGGATCAGTTCCTCCAAATCCGAGGCCATGGTCTTGAGCCGGAAAAGGGTAGCATGCCCTCTCCGGGTCGGGGAGGAGGTCCTGCCCCAAGTGGAGGAGTTTAAGTATCTCGGGATCTTGTTCACGAATGAGGGAAAACTGGAGCGTGAGATCGATAGGCGGATAGGTGCAGCGTCCGCAGTGAAGCGGGCGCTGTACCGGTCTGTCGTGGTGAAGAGAGAGCTGAGTCAAAAGGCAAAGCTCTCAATTTACCGATCGATCTACGTTCCCACCCTCATCTATGGTCATGAGCTTTGGGTTATGACCGAAAGAACAAGATCTCGGATACAAGCGGCTGAAATGAGTTTTCTCCGCAGGGTGGCTGGACTCTCCCTTAGAGATAGGGTGAGAAGCTCAGTCATCCGGGAGGGACTCGGAGTAGAGCCGCTGCTTCTCCACATCGAGAGGAGCCAGTTGAGGTGGCTCGGGCATCTGGTTAGGATGCCTCCTGGACGCCTCCCTGGTGAGGTGTTCCGGGCATGTCCCACCGGGAGGAGACCCAGAGGAAGACCCAGGACGCGCTGGAGGGACTATGTTTCTCGGCTGGCCTGGGAACGCCTTGGGATTCCCCCAGAGGAGCTGCTCCAAGTGGCTGGGGAGAGGGAAGTCTGGGCCTCCCTACTTAGGCTGCTACCCCCGCGACCCGACCCCGGATAAGCGGAAGAAGATGGATGGATGGATAAATTCAGAAATATATGACTCTACAAAATCAACTAAAACATGTTTATTTTTCCAGGTGTATCTGTACAAATTGCCAATGACCAGAGGTGATTGAAGAAATTCGTCGAAAGGTGAAGATTTGAGATGCGTTACCCAGTGGTATAGCTTTCAGACATGCTGTCTGGATGTTGTTCTAAGAATAGCAAACAACAATAAAAAAAACTTATGATTGTATTATGACGTCATGTTGACTGTATTAGTAAAAGTAGTTTGTGATAATACATTTTCTAATACATTTGATTTCATTTCATTATTTAAACAAAAAAAAATTAAGCAAAGAAAAAAGTCCAAGTTCTGCCCTGCCCTTGCAGCTGGTTTATCTGGTTCATTTTATTCCTCCGCCGGAAGGAGCCATGATGAGTTCCCGGCGTCTATGCGACGGTAAGGATGAGAGACGAGATCTTAATGGTTCCGAACACCTCTGGGACCAGAATGGTTCTGTTCGGGACTAGAGGGTCCAGACAAAAATATAAATCTAGGCCCCCAAAAAGCTGAAAAGTAGCTGAAAAAGAAGAACCAAAAGTAAGTGATAGGAATTGAAATGAGAAAAAAAAATTGGAATAGATGGTGAATAGATGGATGGATGGGTGGATGGAGCATGCATGTGTGGATGGATGATGGATGGATGGATGGATGGAGCATGCATGAGTGGATGATGGTGGGTGGATGGATGGAGCATGCATGGGCGGATGGATGATGGATGGAGCATGCATGAGTGGATGATGGTGGATGGATGGATGGATGGATGGAGCATGCATGAGTGGATGATGGTGGGTGGATGGATGTTGTCTATGTGATCATGTCACCTCAGCTGCAGCGTTTTTCCCATCTCTAAACACTCCCAGTGTGCTCTGGCTGCGAGCGTCCACTTCACTCTTCAGACTGGTCATAGTTCATCAGCACCGCGACCGAGGACACGTCCCTGCAGGAACCACAACGAAGGTCAAAACTTTACAGACAAGCACTCACATCAGCTGAGCAGGATGGTTGCTCAAAGCAGAAATTACCACAAAAAACTTGATAACATTATCTAAATATGCAAAAAAAAAACAGTGGCTGAAAAGGTAGAACAAGCTTAAATTAGCAAATATTTATATGATTAAATTTATAATAGGGTGAATATCAAATATTGTTTTATTTTGATTATTACAGCTGAAACCACTGCACACCCTGATGATCCAGCTATGAAAATGTAGTGATGTTATTTAGACAGAATTTGAGTGAAATTTCGTTTTTGATGTAATGATTCAGTGCAGTAAAACATGCACATAACGTTAGAATAAACATAGAAAATAAAACAGATACTTCAAAGGGACTCATCTTTTTTAAACTATAAGTAATGTTGAATAATTATTAGATAGATACTGTACATTAATTAAAGCAGTACCAATCAGTGCTCTGTGGACGACGAGAACGGGTTCCATCACGTCCTCCTCAGTCCTCAGAAATCGCGGGTTCCACCCTGCTTCCTTGTTGGTAAGGCTTCAATAAATATGGCTGCAGACATAAATTAGAACCTGCTGTTTATTGTTTAACCCCCTGAAATAACTTTGGCTTCCCAAACTGAATAAAAATCGCTCTATTCTTCACTCAGATTGCTAAATTCGTCCGGTTCTGTATCGTCGCCATGTTGTTTACAAGGTGCGCACGAGCAGCGTCTCTTCTCCGTACGTCACAATGACGTTTTGCAGAAATTCTCGGATTTATGTGGGCGTGTCACAGCGACAAAATTACCATAACTTGTAATGAAATTTTAATATATTTATAATTTATTTTGCAAAAACGAACATAGTTGAATGATAAAATATATATATGTAGTGCAAAATGATTTATAGTTACAACATGATGTCAGTGCAGCTTTAAAGAAATTATATTGTGTAATTTCTGGTGCACAAAGTATGTTAGGAATGACCCTCAGCTAGTAGCAAAGAAGATTTTAACTCAATTTCTATTAGAGTTGTATTTGAGTCCAAAAAATCTGACCCAGCCCGTAACCATCATTTCCGAACCCCACCCGATCCAACAAATTAACAGTAATTACAGGTCCGAACCCAACAACAACAATAATAATAATAATAATAATTGGGCTTTGACTGCTTATACAGTTATGAACGGTCAGAGGACGCGCACGGCTGAATAAGGGGCAGAAGATCCGACCTGAGGGGGTGTTTGTCCTTTCATGGCCGTCAAAGCGCATCAAATGCTTCCCCTGCTTCTTCCTGCATTCTGCATTATTCAGACACAGACCCTGCTCTGACTTGTCAGATATTTTGAGATCTCATCTGTTTGTGGTTGGCCGCCCACGTCCGCTGAGTGCAGCGACTGAATGAACGTCCATCTGGGCTGATGGATCACTGGCAGTAGTACATCTGAAGCTTAACTGAATTTTATACATCTTTCTAGGCCGGTCAGCACGCTGTCAAATGGCAGCATGCAGCTGGTGATTTTATGGCAAGCCATGTTGCTATATACAGGTAGTCCTCGGGTTACGACAGTCTCGAGTTACAACGTTTCGTGGTTACGACGCATCTCCCATAATATATATATATATATATATATATATA
>JBBPBX010045848.1:16414-26831 GCA_038048925.1 Garcialebias charrua | reverse complement strand
TGAAGCTCTCGACCTTGACCTCTGTAAGTGGCTTCAAACATCTGCTAAGTTCATGGGAAAAACCAATGCAGACATGTTCCTGTTTTTAGTTTTCCACACCACTTTATAATGTAGCTGTTTTTGTTCCATTTTTAAATACTGCTTTCTTCCATTTATTTTTTCAATGTATATGCTTTATTTTATGATTGTCTACTGTTTGTCTACTGTTCTCATCATTATTTGTTAAACCAGGTCTCTCTAGTAAATGAGTCCTCAAGGCTCAATGAGACTAACCTGTAGAAATAAAGGCTGAATGAGTTTAAGAGCTACAATCCTTTTAGTCAAGAACAGTTATGTTTTGTTAAAAAAAAGTGTTGAATAAAAGCAATGACTGATTGATTTTTTGTTTGGTTTCTTTTCTTCTTTTTTTTGTCGTTACTTTTATCAGTTTCTAGTTTTTTTGGTGACCATTGTGGGTTTTTGTTTCGTTAACAAAAAGGTACAAGCGTGTTTTTATATATCTGCAACTTCAATATTTCTCAATAAAGTTTTTTTTTTAAATCTGGCATAAAAGGTGAAAGGTGACGTGCATTCTTCCATGGAACACAATGACAAATTAATTTTGATTTAAATTCGAGTCACTTTGTACAGTGGTATTTAGTAAGAGTTAATAAGTGTAGAGAAATGGTATTGCTGGTAATTGTACACAGTAGCATAACATTAGGCCACAGACCTGAACACAATGGTTTATTGTCTTTTATGTTACATTTCTTCAGAATGAAAGAAATGAAGATGTAAAACAGCAACAAAAAAGATGTGCCTCAGTTGTTTAAGTATAAAACATAAATATTGTTTTAGGCTTTCATATTGAACAATCGAGGTCCTCCATTAATCTCTGCTCACAGATTATACTACAGTACAAAACACACACTGAAGTAAAAAAAAAAACAGGAATGACCAACCATAGCACATTCTGCTAATAATGTGAGAACTCCTTCTGCCATCTTGACAGGTGCTACGTGGTGTCGTCAGTTAGCACCAGCAAAGCCATGAATTTCTGAGAAAAATAAACTAAACTCAGCCAAGACACCAAACGTTTTATCATTTACTGTTACAATTATCAGAACATGTACTTCAAATGACAGTTTTTGTTACAATTATCTTTTTTAACTTTGGAATACTTATGATCCACTAATGTATCAGAGGCTAGTGCTCTCTGTAGGCCAACCTGCAGCTTTCACTATGAAGGAGGGTGCTGAGGGTCAGTACAGTACCAACTAAGGTACTATTTACTTTCTTCAATAACAGTTTTACCTCTTTAAAATATATGCTAGACAAAAGCTCAGTTATGTTTCTATAATTACTAAAGTGCATGTTAAATGTTGAAATACATCTAAAGTAAAAAAAAAACATACAGTTGAAGTTTGCGTTAGTGTAAAAGATATTAGACAGACATGTCAAGTACTCGTCAGTAGAAAGTGCAGTTATGTTCTGGTTCTGTTAGGGTAATTACAGCACGTGGTAATTTTATCAGAGTAATGGAAGTATGTCGGCGCTACCCTCGATCAAAATCAGCGGGAGGCACACGACAAAATACAAGCCCAACTTCTCTGTGAGAATTTCTCCTTGAATCTGACACGGACTGCTCGTTACGCAACACAATACCACACACAAAAAACATTTAATAATAATAATTATCAAGACTATTTTTTTTTACATCGAGTGCCGCACACAGCACATTATACAGTATACCCTTTAAAAACTACTGTACAGCAGGACATCAATCTATAGAAATGGCCCAGACAAGCGAAACTTTGTATAACCTTTGACCTTGATAGTGACCTTCACTTTCAAATTAGCATGATGAATAGTTTACACAACATGCTGTTTAGTGGTGGTACAAATGTTTAGCAAGGTGGTAAAATTATCTTGTCAGAAGTTGTGACCCAAACAAGCAAATACCTTGTTTTGAATTTGACCTTGGTGTGATCTTGACCTTGAAGCTGGGGTGATGATAATGCATATGCATGTGAAGTTTTGTTGAACTATCCTGAGAGGATCAGAATTTATGGGCCGGACAAGAAAAAGTTCACAGACAGACAGACAGACAGACAGACAGACAGACAGACAGACAGACAGACAGACAGACAGACAGACAGACAGACAGACAGACAGACAGACAGACAGACTATACCGTAATACGTTCGACTTTTGACTGTTTAACTTTTGGAGTCAATCAAAAATAAGCTGGCTACCATGTCTGACAGTTAAAATAAGGAATCAAATAAAAGAATGTGGTGTGGTAGTAGCTGAGAGTCATTCATAACAAGTACTCTGAGAAAGATGGACCAAAACAGCTAAAACTTTGTCATTTCACGGCATGAAAGACGGCGGGCGATATGCATTCTTTTCAGATTCAGATTCAGTTTATTATTGCCATTGTCAATGAACAGGATTCACAGACTAGGAATTTGCTTTGGCATAACGGTGCATCCATCCATCCATCCATCCATTTTCGTCCGCTTATCCGGGGTCGGGTCGCGGGGGTAGCAGCCTAAGTAGGGAGGCCCAGACTTCCCTCTCCCCAGCCACTTGGAGCAGCTCCTCTGGGGGAATCCCAAGGCGTTCCCAGGCCAGCCGAGAAACATAGTCCCTCCAGCGTGTCCTGGGTCTTCCTCTGGGTCTCCTCCCGGTGGGACATGCCCGGAACACCTCACCAGGGAGGCGTCCAGGAGGCATCCTAACCAGATGCCCGAGCCACCTCAACTGGCTCCTCTCGATGTGGAGAAGCAGCGGCTCTACTCCGAGTCCCTCCCGGATGACTGAGCTTCTCACCCTATCTCTAAGGGAGAGTCCAGACACCCTGCGGAGAAAACTCATTTCAGCCGCTTGTATCCGAGATCTCGTTCTTTCGGTCACAACCCAAAGCTCATGACCATAGATGAGGGTGGGAACGTAGATCGATCGGTAAATTGAGAGCTTTGCCTTTCGACTCAGCTCTCTCTTCACCACGACAGACCGGTACAGCGCCCGCTTCACTGCGGATGCTGCACCTATCCGCCTATCGATCTCACGCTCCAGTTTTCCCTCATTCGTGAACAAGACCCCGAGATACTTAAACTCCTCCACTTGGGGCAGGACCTCATCCCCGACCCGGAGAGGGCATGCTACCCTTTTCCGGCTCAAGACCATGGCCTCGGATTTGGAGGAACTGATCCTCATCCCGGCCGCATCACACTCGGCTGCAAACCGCTCCAGCGAAAGCTGTAGATCACGATCTGATGAAGCCAATAGGACCACATCATCTGCAAAAAACAGAGAAGCGATTCTAAGGCCACCAAAACGGATCCTCTCAACACCTTGGCTGCGCCTAGAAATTCTGTCCATAAAAGTTATGAACAGAATCGGTGACAAAGGGCAACCTTGGCGGAGTCCAACTCTCACTGGAAACGAGCCTGACTTACTGCCGGCAATGCGGACCAAGCTCTGACACCGGTCGTACAGGGACCTAACAGCCCATATCAATGGGCCTGGTACCCCATACTCCCGGAGTACCCCCCACAGAACCCCCCGAGGGACGCGGTCGAATGCCTTTTCCAAGTCCACAAAGCACATGTAAACTGGTTGGGCAAACTCCCACGCGCCCTCCAGGACCCTGTTGAGGGTGTAGAGCTGGTCCAGTGTTCCACGACCAGCACGAAAACCACACTGCTCCTCCTGAATCCGAGGTTCGACTATCCGACGGACCCTCCTCTCCAGAACCCCTGAATAGACCTTACCAGGGAGGCTTAAGAGTGTGATCCCCCTATAGTTGGAACACACCCTACGGTCCCCCTTTTTGAATAGGGGAACCACCACCCCAGTCTGCCAATCCAAGGGAACTGCCCCCGATGTCCACGCGATATTGCAGAGTCGCGTAAGCCAACACAACCCCACAACATCCAGAGCCCTAAGGAACTCAGGGCGAATCTCATCCACCCCTGGAGCCCTGCCACCGCGGAGCTTTTTAACCACCTCGGTGACCTCAGCTCCAGAGATTGGAGAGCCCGACCCAAAGTCCCCAGGCTCCGCTTCCTCAGTGGAAGACGTGCCAGTAGGATTGAGGAGGTCTTCGAAGTACTCCGCCCACCGACTCACAACATCCCGAGTTGAGGTCAACAGCACGCCATCCCCACCATAAATGGTGTTGGTCGCGTACCGCTTTCCCCCCCTGAGACGCCGGATGGTGGACCAGAATCGCCTCGAAGCCGTACGGAAGTCATTCTCCATGGCCTCTCCCAACTCCTCCCACGCCCGAGTTTTTGCCTCAGCAACACCCGAGCCGCATAACGGTGCATAAAATATAGAAACATAAAACATAAAAAAACATAAACCATAAAACATCAATACAATATTCAGTGAACAAAACCTACTAAAAACAGCGCAATTAGAGTGGTGCAATCAAAATACAGTGATACAGTGATTCCCAATCAAAATACAAAATACAGCGACCAAGGCAAGTTATGGGGTAACATGGTTATGAGTGTTCAAAAGTCTGACAGCAGAGGGGAAGAAACTGTTTTTATGGCGGGAGGTTCTGGTCCCAATTGACCGAAGCCTCCTGCCTGAGGGGAGTCGTTCGAACAGACCGTATGCAGGGTGAGAAGGGTCAGCTGTGATCCGACCTGCTCGCCTCACAGTCCTGGAGACGTACAGGTCATGGAGAGATGGGAGACTACAACCGATTTGAGTAAACCTTGGCCTGTAACTTTATTGTCCTTCAGCAAAAACAAAATAAAAATTATAACCTGAATATTTTTAAAGGGATCTCAGACTACTGGTAGTTGGAACAAAATACTATTTGACAATTACTTCAGCTAAAAAAAATAAGAAAAATACTGTAATATTTTAAGTTAGTTTAAAAACTAAATACTGTACAAAAAGAAAGACGCATGTGGACGTTGCTGTTTTATTGACACTGCAATGATTCTGGGTAAATGACATAGGCAGGTTGCAGGTTGGTACAAGTTCCACTCAGCTTGAATGTTAAGACATTATCTAACATTCAGTTCTTTAACTTGAACTGGATCTGTGGCCTCAGGATTCCATCTCTGCTCTCTGAAGATGATGTGGTCCTGTTGGCGTCATCGTGCCGTGATCTTCAGCTCTCACTGGAGCGGTTCTCAGCCGAGTGTGAAGCAGCTGAGATGAGAATCAACACCTCCAGATCCGAGGCCATGGTCCTCAGTCGGAAAAGGCTGGACTGTTCTCTTCAGGTTGAGGGTGAGGTTCTGCCTCAAGTGGAGGAGTTCAAGCATCTCGGGGTTTTGTTCATGAGTGAGGGAAAAATGGAGCGTGATTGACAGACGGACTGGTGCATGCGGACTCTGCGCCAGTCCATTGTGGGGAAGAGGGAGTTGCGCTGTAAGGCAAAGCTATGTTTACTGGTCGGTCTACGTTCCTACTAACAATTATGGTCATGAGTTCTGGGTAGAGACTGAAAGAATGAGATTGTGGATACAGGAGGTTGAAATGAATTTAATGTGCAGGGTAGCTGGAATCCAGGAGAAACTCAGTAGAATCACAGCTCCTCCACATCGAAAGGAGCCAGTTGAGGTGGTTCAAGTACAGGTAGTCCCCGGGTCACGACGGTCTCGAGTTATGATGTTTCGCAGTTACGAACGCCCTCCCATTGAAAAGCATTGTTCGAGTTACGTGGTTGATGCGCCTTTACACCAGAAAACAAAACTTACAACTGAAACAAAACTTACAGGAGGGAGGGAGGGGGAGCTTGACGCGCTGGAAACTTCTGGAAACTTACAGGAGACCTCAGGCAGACTGGAGCAGAGGAGGTCAGGAGAGGCTAATATGCTAACTCTGGACCGCTGGTCCGTGGACCGTGCGTGGAAATACAGGAGACCTTATTTTTTGGAGCGGAGGTTTATGAGGCAGAGGCTACAGCTGAGCAACGAGCTAACATGCTAACAGACGTTGCTGTAAACGCTGTGGACCGCGCGAAGCTGCAGGAGCTCGGAGATGCACGAGCTAACATGCTAACAGACGGAGGAAGAATTCACCAGCTCCCAGTAAGAAATTAACTATTTTTTTCCTTCATTATGGCTCCAAATGTACTGTATGTGTTTTTGATCATTATGTAGGGTACTGTGTTAGGATAGGCGAAGTGCTTGGTAACTGTACAGTATCGTACATGTACGTGTATATTGGGCGGCCAGTGTGTGTGTATTTTGACTTACGACGCTTTTTGTGTCACGAATGGGCGCAGGAACGGAACTTGGTCGTAAGTCGGGGACCACCTGTATCTGGTAAGGATGCTCCCTTTGGGCGTCCCTAGGGAGGTCCCCGGTTGGATCTGGGGGAAGGAGATGCTGGAGAGAATACAGTATATATCTCGGTTGGCCTGGGAATGCATAGAAGTCCTCCCAGAAGAGCTGGCTGTGGAGAGATGTCTGGACCTGCTCAAGATGCTGCCCCTGAGACTCGACAATGGATGGATGGATGGATGGATGGATGGATGAACAACTTTTAGTAGAATGGAGAAATCACACATGAAGGTCAACGTGTGCAAATGTCTGAGATCCACGTCAGTATTCAGACATTGTACCTAAAGTATTTAAT
The DNA here is from genome assembly GCA_038048925.1 of Garcialebias charrua. NCBI lineage: Eukaryota > Metazoa > Chordata > Actinopteri > Cyprinodontiformes > Rivulidae > Garcialebias > Garcialebias charrua. The sequence goes on along the minus strand of JBBPBX010045848.1, from coordinate 20,237 downwards.
CGTCAATATAATAATAATAATAATAATAATGTCTTTTCCTGTCATCTGCGTATGTTTCCCATACACAGACGAAATTCGTCTCTGCATTTAACCCAACCACCACCAGGTGGTGCAGTGAGCAGCCTGAAAGCGCCCGGGGAGCTGGAGAAATAGGTGTGCACTCATAGACACCCCAAGGTGGGTAGTGGCCGGGACGCGAACCCGCGTCCTTCGGGTCCCAAGTCAAAAGCCCTGCCACTAGACCATATCTGCTTCATAAACATGACAGAAGACAAAAAAAAGTGTTCATAAATGTTTTTTAAACAAAAACAGATAAAAGTTTGCCAACGTTTTCTCACACCTGACGTGTTAGCACCTGAGGAACAGGAGAACAGATCTCTTCTGCTGCAGCTTTGAAATGTGCTGCGTACAAACAGTTATCATCTGTGTCAAAGTACGAGCGCCGGCGCTGGAGTGATGAAGAGGAATATTTGTGTTGCGCCGGCGTGCCGCTATGGGACTGTTATCTCTGCGGCGCATACATCAGACCGCGCGGCGCGCACCTCTTCCCTTTGAATGCAACATGACAGCTTCCTTTAGTTTCCCCACTTCCAATTCAGATAACACGGCAGTCCTGATCCGGCGTGAAGCGCCGAGGAGATGTCGGCTGATATGAATTGAACTGTCAATAATGCGCACCGGAGAAACAACAAGCTTCTACATGTTCAATATATACTATTTTTCTTTGATGCAGAGATTATGTTATCAGTGTTTAGGGTTTATGTACAGAAAACCTGTTTAAGAACAGATTGATAATAAAGCAACGCCTCTTATGTTTGATTATTTACATTTCTATAAAAAGCAAGGAAATTGATTTTCTCTGTGAACAGCACACTCTCCCATATTTACATTTTTAAGGGCTTTATTTGACGCTCCTCTCAGCAGCGTCTTCCAACAGATGTTACACTGAATTAAGCTTTTTATGGTCAAGATTAAAAGCAAATATCAGAGAAACGCGTGAGAAGTTTGCAGATTTTTAAATAGTGCTTCAACACAACAAAATGTAATTTATCTCAACGACTTTACGCATGTTTATGGATTAAAAACCTGCAGATTAACCTGATCAAACGTGTTGAATGTAAATTATATATTTACATAAAGATAAAGCAAAAACACAATTATTAATTGAAGTTTCATTAGTTGTTAACAACTAAAATGTTTTCAAATTGTTTTATTCTTGTTACTTTATTCAGTTATGTTTCAAATGCTGAGAACTTTACCAGTGATTAGAGGAAATTCAGACATTACACTGTTAGTTTGTTTCTCCCAGAGTTTAAATCAATCGATCAATAATTGATTTAAAATCGTTAATGCATCCATCATCTTTATCCATTTCTTCCTTTTCGGGTAACGGGGGTCATTGGTGTACATATCCAGAAGTCACTGTTTGAGAGGCGAAAGACACCTGGACAGGTCTCCAGTCCATAACAGGGACAGATTGTATGAGCCGAGCTGCCACTACTAACATCGTCTGACAATGACGGGTCCAACAGTTTGTGGTGCTCAGAACCACCGGTTCTACTGGTAAGTAGAAGATTTGCTCTTAAATGCAACAAATGCAGGGAATAAAATCATTAAATCAACGATCATGTTGCATGTGCTTTTATATTGTATAAATCTAAATGACATTGTTTTCTGGCGGGTTGATTTCTGCAAGAAGCATCTGCTTTAATTTTTATACCGAACAAGGTTAAGTCAGTTCCTCTGGATGGATTAATCTTTGTTGATATGTGTTGTCTTTTATCCAAAAGCCTTTATGAATCCATCCAGAGGACCTGACTCAACCTTGGTAGGTTTCTCTACCTGGATTATTGAGCCTGTATCAGAATATTTAATTTTTATAATCAGCCCAAAGCTTCTCCATCAGACTCCCATGTGAGTGACTGAAAACGTCACGTTATACGCTCATCAGACAAACTACGTATTATACATCAATGCAGCCTTCTGTAGCAATGGACAGGACAAGCACAGACATTATATAACATTTGACCTTGATCTGTGACCTTGGGGTGATGAAAGTGTTGATGCATCTGTGTATGAAGTTTGATTAAATTAGCTTGAGCGTATCAGAAGTTAACGCCTGGACAAGAGAGCGTTCACAGACGGACGGAGACGTTAATAGATCCGTCTTTCAACAAACATAAAAACAACGGGGAAAAAGCTAATAGTTCCTCCAAATTAGGAGTGCGCCAACGCCGGAGCAGCAAACAGGTAACAGAATGTGAATCCTCCACAACGCTGGCCCATTACCGTAACCACCATAAAATAAATGAGTATTTCTGCTACGAGCCTTTGTCTTGTGACGATAAATCAGAGGGTAATTCAGTGTTTGTCGTTAGACTAATCATCCCTCCTCTAACTGGGAGGGTGACAGTTTGTATGTTAATAGTGGGGCTTTCAGGACCATTTTTCCACTTCTTCTCCTTCGAGGAGAAAAAAAAAAATCAGCCTGAGAGGGAGATTTAATATCCATGTCCGACTTGATGGGAAGAGGCGATCCAACACTGCAACAATGCAGCATCTTGATGCAATAATCTCAAATTAAGTCGTGAATAATGCAAGGAAAGTCATGAAGAAGAATTAATAATTCAATAGATAAATAATTTACTAAATAATCAAATAAATAAATAATGACAGACCATAAATAAAGCAGAAGGATAAATCTTTCCACTCTGCAGCAGCACAAACAAAGAGCACAACCTGAGAGGACGAGTTGGATCAGAGGGTTGTTTCATTTCAATGTGCTTTAAGGTGCTTCCAGTGAAATAAACAGGTGTCTTACTAGTGCACACGCTCAGATAAAGTTCTTCCTCTGCATGTTGATGTTTATTTGCAGCAGTATTTGTTGCAGGTATTATTAGCAGAGTGAATGGTTTCACCAAACCAAACTACCGTATTTTCCGCCGTACATGTCGCATCAGTCCAATTATGTCCAATAACTTGGAAAAATCCATAAACATGTCCCACCGCCGTATACGTCGCATCTATTATGAGTCACCGCTGACAGCCCGGAAATGTGGGCCGGTGTTTTGCCAAAAATGGATTGGCTGCCAAATGGCCACAGGAGCGTGCATGGAAGGACTTTAACAAGATTAACACTTAAAAACAATTATTTGTTTGATGAAAATTATAGCAATTATAGCAGGAAACTCACAGACTTTAAAAGCACACAAGAGGTAGGTCTATACCACACACATGTCCTCACTCATGGTGCAGCTGGAAAAACCAAAAAACCGCTAAGCATTATGGGAAAGACAACAAAATCCACTCCCTTAGTGGTTAAGGGGAGTGGATTTTGTTGTCTTTCCCATCATGCTTAGCGGTTTTTTAGTTGTTCCAGCTGCACCATGAGTGAGGAGGACATGTGTGTGGTATAGACCTGCCTCTTGTGTGCTGTTAAAGTTTGGGTGTTTCATGTTGTGAGGCCCAAAGTGTCTTCAATGGGTTTAACTCACACAATGTTAAGGCAGTCACAGAATGTGATGCAACACTAGTGCTCTTTGAAGCTGGATCGGAAATATCGGCAGGTTGGATCCGATATCCAATACTTAAATTATGCTGGTATCGGATACCGATACTGGATCGGATCGGCCCCTTCCCTAGCAATAATACACGAACATGTCAAATCTCAGGGGAAAAAAGCAAAATTGTAATGAATGTTTAAAAGTCCCAGAGTTGCTGTGACCCCTGCAGGAGATACTACAAGGAGCAGACAACTTAGGCCAGGACTCGGTTGTCCAAGGAAGCCAAAAGTCACCGTGAAGTCTTCAGGGGTGACAGGCAA
>JBBPBX010045847.1:0-10275 GCA_038048925.1 Garcialebias charrua | reverse complement strand
AAATATATATATGAAGTAGCGTAATGTGTATTGTATTAGTTAGAAAATTAGAAAGAGTTATTCATTTTGTTCTGTTACTGGAAGATTATTATTGTTTGAACTGATTGTTTGAAAAAAGGGGCAGATATAATAAGATTTTTTCTTCTTTCTGCTATCTTTCATTTTTATATATTTTGTACGTTATCGTTTATGGGATTGTTTTGTATTGTGTTTTTTTAATTGAACAAATTTTATAAATAAAATAAAATAAATATAACTTTATCAAAGTACAGTATTTGTAGCAGAAAATTGGAAGTAAGAGCAGAATGTAACTGAAATTTTGCTTTAAAGATAAATGATCATTAAGATTAATTGTAAATACTGTATCTACTTATATTTCAGAACCAATAGCTTGCGGGACAGTTCCTGTCTTGCAGGGAGCAAAAAAAGAGGAACACCTGAGAATCGTGGGAGGAACCGAGTGTCCAAAAGGTGAATGCCCTTGGCAGGTAGGTGGAAGTTGTTTTCTATATTTTATGTAGACTGTTTGTTCTGGTTTACTAGTAACTAACAAATCAAACGGGCTAATATAAATGAACATTTTTAAGATTGAAAATTTAAACAGGGGTGGAAGACCGAGACATTCAAAAGGATCAAACCTTGTAGAGTTTTTGAAATCCACAACATTTTAACGGTTTGATTTTTCTTGTTGCAATTTGCTGTTTAAAGGTTTTGCTGGTGTATAAAGACAAAGGGTTCTGTGGAGGAGTGATTTATAAACCAACATGGATCCTCACTGCATCCCATTGCCTGGAGGACACTCAACCACAGTTTCTGAAAGTCATTGCAGGTACAAAACCCTCCGGTCAACGGCAAAGCAACAATTGAAGATAATTAGTCCAAACCTTTAATTGTAGGAAATCTACAGGTTTAATTTATGATAATGGGATGTATAATGTAGCCATTATACAGCTCAAAATATTGTTTTCCCTGAAAAGTGCTTTGAAACCCTTCTTTCTTTCCCCCCACATTTTTTCAGGTGAACACAACATTAACGTTAATGAATCCACGGAACAGGTCATCCAGGTTGTTGAGATTATCATGCATGAGAACTACGTGACAAGGACTGTGGACAATGACATCGCCCTCCTCCGGTTAGCCTCTCCGATAGTCTACACCCCGTACGTCGTCCCGGTCTGCCTGCCAACGCGACCGTTGGCCGAACGCGAGCTGTGGGCGGTACAATGGCACACGGTGAGCGGTTGGGGCAAGCGAAGCGAGAACGGGCCCACCTCGGCCCTCCTCAGGCACACCAAGGTGCCGCGGATACGAACCCAGACCTGTGTGGAGCAGAGCGGTGTGGCGCTCACCACGAACATGTTCTGTGCCGGATACCTGGACGGAAGGACAGACTCATGTAAAGGTGACAGCGGTGGACCCCTGGTGACCCAGTACAAGAAGACCGTGTTCCTGTTGGGAATAGTCAGCTGGGGGAAGGGCTGCGCCCGACCGGGCAACTATGGAATTTACACCCGAGTGTCCAACTACCTGGAGTGGATCCGGAACCGAACCGTAACCCCACATCCGCCCAAAAACACAACAAATGGTGTACTGACCAACCTGACCACCTGAAGGAATCCAGTTCTGCTCGGGACCAACGGTTAACGTCTAATTCCATTATTTTAAACAAATGACAGAGAATTAAAGTCTTGTTTGAAAATAATTTGTTGTAGGATTCTGTTCCTTCAGCGGCACTGAATAATAGGGCTGTAGTAGTGATACAATAATTTCACAGTACGATACACGATATTCTGCTCACAATATGATATATATTGCGATATTCAGCAAACAATACAATTCAATACACTTGCAATTTTCTGAAAGATTTTAGAGGGAGAGAGTGATTTTGGTGACATTTTGTGACTGTTATAGACTTGGATTGAATTAATTTAACTGAAAACTGATTAAAAGCACCAACTACACAATACCTGGCTCTGGTTGGACATGGACACAGACTTAAAGTCGACAGCTGGACAAAATGAATCAAAGAAGTGGTGAGAAAACATGTTTCTTTTAATTGAAACAGTAAAAACTGTAGCTTACATTCATTTGTAAAGTAAATAAAGTGCACCAAGTGCCCTGCTCTGAATAGTTTGAAACCTTTTTAACCTTGACACTTAACATCTGAAGGAATCACTCTAAGTGCTTGGTAAATAAACAGTAATATGACTTAGTAGTTCTACCAAAGTGCGCCCACACATCTGCTTTAAAGCAAGAGGGTGCTGGAACGATATTCGCCGCCATTACACTGCCCGCACTTCTTCTGTGTAAATCATGTACAGTACTAGGCGGGTAACTCGGCATAAATGCTCTACAGCGACACTAGTGGCTGGATGACCTAATCACTCTCCCGGCGAAGCAAGCAGTGAGTGAGCAGGGTGACAGTTGGATGTTATGATACTTGCGGATGAACATCAATTTTTTTTCTAGGAAAGAAAAAATCGATATATATCGCAAAATCGATATTATTACACAGCCCTACTGAATTAGCAGCTCTTTACACTAAGCTTCTGTAAACACCGGGAGTGCCGGTAAATGTCAGTTTTCTCTATTCTTATCTTGTATCCGCAGTCTCGTTCTTTCGATCATTACACAAATTTTGTGGCATTAGGTGAAGGTTGGAACGTAGACCAATTGGTAAACTGAGTGCTTCGCCTTACAACTCAGCTCCCACTTCACCACGACAAACCGGCACAGAATCCACAATACTGCGAAGGTCGCACCATTCCATCTGTCAAGCTGATCCTCTATTTTTCCACTCACTTGTGTTGAAAATACAAGATATTTGAACTGCTCCACTTGAGAAAGAACCTCACCCCCAACCCAGAGATGATCATGCCAAAAAATACAGCGGGGTCCAAGACTTACAGGAAGATAATGTCACAGAAGTATTTCTTAATTGTAGCCTCTTTCAGCTATTCTCATCATTATGAAATGTAAATAGTCTGTATTTTTAATGTTGAAATGAAGTTTCTATGATAGACTTTGTTTGCCTTAGGGTTTAAAATATGACGATCTACTGGTAATCTGTTGCTCTGACTTTGTGGACTAACATTACTCTTGTGGGAGCAAGACTTAAACATTTCAAACTAATTAAGTGAAAAAGGTGGACAAAACAACTGCAATGCATGAATAAGTCAACAACAACAAAACAAACAGTGTCCAGAGAACATTTCCACCAGTAACTGTGTATAGAGAAAATTTTACGTAGGTCAAATCAGTTAAGAACAATTATTAAATACTCTTTTCCCCCAGTGTTTGAAAACTTTATCAGAACACTGTTAGCATTTCTGTGACAGTTCAAGGAAAAGACACTACCAGCTGGGAGAAGATAGACGATGTTGCATCAGCCAAGGTAACAACACCATGACCAATTGTTGGACTTCCTGCTTCCACAGATTCAGCTTGTTGAGGTGTACTAGTCATTGCACTATTTATGGAAGCCCATTTCCGCCATGAAAGAAAAAATAAAATCCCAACAGGAAGTCATAATTTCGACTTTTAAAGTCATAATTACGAGAATAAAAGTCATACTTCTGAGTTTTAAAGTCATAATGATGAGAATAAGTCATAATTTCAAGGTTTAAAGTCATAATTATGAGTTTTAAAGTCATAACTATGAGAATAAAAGTAATAATTTCAAGTTTAAAGTCATAATTATGAGTTTTAAAGTCATAACTATGAGAATAAAAGTAATAATTTCAAGTTTTAAAGGCATAATTATGAGTTTTAAAGTCAACTACGAGAATAAAAGTCATAATTTCAAGTTTTAAAGTCATAATTATGAGAATAAAAGTAATAATTTCAAGGTTTAAAGTCAATTATGAGTTTTAAAGCCATAACTATGAGAATAAAAGTAATAATTTCAAGGTTTAAAGTCATAATTATGAGTTTTAAAGTAATAACTATGAGAATAAAAGTAATAATTTCAAGTTTTAAAGTCATAACTATGAGAATAAGTCATAATTTCAAGTTTTAAAGTCAATTATGAGTTTTAAAGTCATAACTATGAGAATAAAAGTCATAATTTCAAGTTTTAAAGTCATAATTACAAGAATAAAAGTCATAATTATGAGTTTTAGTCATAATTATGACTTTTAATCTTGTAATTATGAATTTAAAACTCAGTTATGACTGTTATTCTCATATATGGTTTTAAAACTCATAATTATGCCTTTAAAACTAAAAATTATGACTTTTATTCTTGTAATTATGACTTTAAAAGTTGAAATTATGATTTTAAAAGTAAAATTATGACCTATTCTCATAATTATGACTTTAGAACTCAAAATTATTACTTTTATTCCCATAATTATGACTCTAAAACTCAAAATTTTGACTTTTATTCTCAATTGTGTCTTTAAAACTCATAATTATGCCTTTAAAACTAAAAAATTTGACTTTTATTCTCAATTATGTCTTTAAAACTCATAATTATGACTTTATGCTGCTGTTTGTGCTGCTGTTTATAATGATGTTTTTCTACTACATTAGGGCTTAGTGTATTACTAGTTGATGTTTTTCTTAGTTAATCCTAGATGTTATTACTGTATCTCTCTTGCATTTGTTGTTGGATGTAGCTGGGACCCTGTGTACATAATCTCGTTTTCATCACATGTACCACATGCGGTGCAAATGACAATAAAGACTCTCTGACTCTGACTCTGACTATTACTCTAAATTATGACTTCCTGTTGGGCTTTTATTTTTTCTTTCATGAGGGAAATGGGGGCTTCCATAACTATTGGATTTTTATGGTAAAGTTTATTTTGTTGCAGCTGAATTTCCTTGCAGTCAAACCCCACAATACATTATGGCAAAGACTGGTTCATCCCAAAGATCCAGTCCCGCAGCACAATCAGAGTAATATTGTGTATGCTGCAGTGTCAGGAGGGTGATCATTCTTCCATCGGGGGAAACTAAACAGCCACTGGCCAAAAGGATGGCCCAGCACAGAAGATCAACATCATCAGGTCAGGACTCTGTGGTCTACACTCATCTGCAGCAGTACTCTTTCAGGGATGAAAATGTTCACATCCTTGGTAGACAGGAACAGTGGTTTGAGAGAGGAGTGAAGGAGGCCATCTTTGCAAAACGGACTTGTCCATCATTAAAGAGGGGCAGAGGCCTCCGTGTCCTTGTCCACCGCTTACAATGCCATTATTACCGTAGTATCACAAATTATTTAATATGCTTTTTTTTGTATAATTGGCAATTGCTACTGAATGCGTTGAATTTCCCCATTGGAATGAACCAATGAACCAACCAGCGGACCAACGAATGAACCCAGTTCATTCTGGATGTCACCACCAAACTGATTGATCCACTATGAGAAGGTGCTGTTTCTAAGACTGAGTTTGCTGCAGTGCCTCAGACTGAACAAGTCTTTTGGATAAAAGATGAAACATTTCATCAAAGAAGAATCCGTCCACATGACCTGACTTTACCTTGCAAGTTTTTAAATAATGACGTATAGAAGCCTAGATGTAGGCAGTAAGACTTTTTAATATTTAGAACGCATCACCTCGTCAAGTCTATACAAGTTTTGAAACTTTATTACGTCAGCTGCCAGCGGTGGAGTTTCCTGAAGCAAAGCACCGTGGGAGTTGCAGTTTTCTCCTACAGTTGTGATGGAAGTCAAATATTTGTAGCATGAAGGCCGAATGCCAGAGATAAACCCTCCCCCAGCCCAAACCTTCCTCCCCCAGCTCGGGTCGTTGCCCTCTCTGCCTCCCCCTCGTTTCTCCACATTCTGACTCCGTTACTTCAGCTCGGCACGACGAGGTTTCTCCGACGAGCCGGGACCATGTTCTCGTGTCTGAGACTGTCCCTGGGCCTCCTGCTGCTTCACCTCACCACCGCTCACGGTATGTCCTGTCCAGTCCAGACTCAGCTGTCAGGACTGGGGAATGTCGAGCGTTGACGGAGAAGAAGCGTGTTGAGGGTGTTTTCAGAGATGGGGGTGGAGGAGGTATGGGGTTGAGTGGCAGGTAGGGAGTGACACTTGACCTTGTGGTGAGTGTTTACAGCAGGTTGGAACTGATGTCTGGGCTATGATTGAAGTGAGCTATGATCTTGTTTTTCAATCACATGATGTAAAACTGTTAGACAACCCACTACCATATTTTCCAGTGTATAGGTCGCACCTTTTTATGGTTTTTTCAAGGCCTGCGACCTATACACCGGTGCAACCTATATAATATGGCTTGTTATCACTTTCGGCGAAACAAATTTTAAATCCAGCTCATTTCACAATTACGTTCATTTATTAAGGAAAAGTTCAGCTCAGACACATATTTGCTATAATTTTTATCAAACAAATAATTGTTTTTAAGTGTTAATCTTCTTAAAAGCCTTGCTGTGCGCTCCTGTGGCAGACATTTGCAGCAGAGCTAAACGTAGGTGCGACCTATACACCGGTGCAACCTATCTAGGGATTTTTCCAATCTATTGGTGATAATTGGACAATGCGACCTATACACCGGTGCGACCTATACACCAGAAAATACGGTAATTTAAAATGTAAACAGCTCGGTTCTGTCATCCAGGCTCCTTAAAGGAAAGAAAACCTAACCCAAACATCCTCCTGATTTTGCAACATAAAGGTTTCAATTACAAGACGGTGTGTCTGAACGCAAGACTAACTTTTCCACAAATTCTCTGTCACCAGTTTTCTTGGATGAGCAGGCGGCCAGCCAGGTTTTGACCCGGCGGAGACGCGCCAACAGTTTCTTTGAGGAGGTTAAAAAGGGTAACCACGAGAGGGAGTGCGTCGAGGAGCGTTGCAACTGGGAGGAAGCACGAGAGATATTTGAAGACAAAGAGAAAACCGTACGCAGCTCTATCACGTAAAAGACACACAGAATGAAGAAAACTCTGTTTTCCACGAAGTCACGGTCGGTTTTTCTCTTTTCAGAATGAGTTCTGGGCCGTTTATGTCGGTAAGCTGGCAATTCCTCAAAGCCAACGTTTTTGAGAAACAGGAGTTTTTGAGGTCAACCTGCTCTTCCCGCAGATGGCGACGCCTGCAAGTCGAACCCATGCGCTCATGGCGGACAGTGCAAAGACGGGATTGGAAGCTACGCCTGCTACTGTCAGGAGGGATACAAGGGCTTCAGATGTGAAATCGGTACAGAAGTCATAGTTCAGAAGGACACTTTCCTTGTTGGGTTATTTTGGAAGAACTTAACTAGGGATGCACCGATAAATCGGCCGGCCGATCGATCAGCCCCGATTTCCTTAATTTGGGGAAATCGGTGATCGGCCGATCTTTAAATGAGAAGCCGATTTTATCCACCGATCGCATCTGCCTCCGCAAAGGTCGGAAAATCATGAAAATTTAGGGTGCATTTTGACCTTTTAACACCTGAAAATCGGTATCGGCCAAAATCGGAATCGGCAGGTCAGACTTTCTAAAAATCGGTGATCGGCCAGAAAATTGAAATCGGTGCACCCCTACTTAAGACGAAAGTCTTCCACCTCCTGAACCGATGAGGTTGTGTTGGACAACATGGTCAAGAACAGTTCCAATGCAATCCGCAGATCAAGAACTTAATCAAAAAAGGCGTTCAATACTAGATCAACTGGACTTTAATTGTTACAGAAGACGTTTTGACCTCTATCCAGAGGGCTTTATCAATTCTATGAGCAGACTGTGTGCGAGTGGAGCTATAACAGTCTTAGGAGACACGCACCAACCTATGTAAATTGCAAGCTGAGGTAACACATACAGTATATGTAAATTGACAAATCACACCTTAACAGTAGGGGTTTCTTGAGGTCTCTGACAGAAGACACACAACTGTATGTAAAATCCTTGTGTGTCTTCTGTCAGAGACCTCAAGGAACCCCTACTGTTAAGGTGTGATTTGTCAATTTACATGTATGCGTTACCTCAGCTTGCAATTTACATAGGTTGGTGCGTGTCTCCTAAGACTGTTATAACTCCACTCGCACAGTCTGCTCATAGAATTGATAACGCCCTCTGGATAGAGGTCGAAACGTTTTCTGTAACAAATAAAGTCCAGTTGATCTTGTATTGAACGCCTTTTTTGATTTTATCATGTCCTGGACGACTGAGGATCTTCACCAGCAGATCAAGATCTTAGTTTCCATCTCATCCCTCAAGGTGTTATAGAAGACATTTAGCTATATGTTGATTTTTTACCTTATAAATCTTCTTCTTTCAGTTTTTCCCTCTTCAGGGGTGGCCACCCCCATGTCCTCTCTAAATGGTAAATGGTAAATGGGGCTTATTTATATAGCGCTTTCCAGCCCCCTGTGAGGAGCCCCAAAGCGCTTTACAATACCAGCCATCCACCCATTCATTCACACATTCATACACCGGTAGTGGTAGCCTGCCTTGCAAGGCGCCATCCAGACCTACCGGGAGCAACTTGGGGTTAAGTGTCTTGCCCAGGGACACAACGACACATGGTGGGCGGATGCGGGATTCGAACCTCCAACCTTCCAATCGGGGGTCGACTGCCATTACCACTGTGCCACGGCCGCCCGTATAGCTCAACAGCATCCATACATCTCCTCTTTGTCTGTTTCCTGGCAGCTGCAATTCTAACATTCTTCTACCAATATACCCACTGTCCCTCCTCTGGACATGTCCAAACTGAGAATCTTCACCAGCATGTCCAAACCATCTCAGTCTGGCCTCTCTAACTTTATCTCCCAGTTGTTCAACCTGTGTAGTACCTCTGAGGATCTCGTTCCTAATCTTATCCGGTAGGACTGGAAAGCACCTTGCATGGTAGTCTGCCGCTACCAGTGTATGAATGTGTGTAGCATTCAATGTGTGTAGCGCTTTGAGATTTTCCCTAATGAAAAGCGCGTTATAAATTGAATTCATTATTATTATTATTATTATTATTATCCATTCTTCTCACTCCTAAGGAGAACCTCAGCATCTTAATTTCTGCCACTTCCAGTTCTGTCTCGTCTTTTTGTCAATGTCTTTGTCTCTAGACCATACAACATAGCTGGTCTCACCACTGTCTCATAAACTTTTTCTTTGACCTTTGCTGACACCCTTTGGTTGCAAATCACTCCTGAAACTTTTCTCCATCAACTCCAGCTTTCTTCACCTCTTTACCACACTCCCTATTTTCCTAGACAGTGGACCACAAGTCCTTGAAGTCCTGCACCTGTGTGACCTCTGCTCCTGAGTTTTTTCTTATAAATAATATTTATATTTTTAGTTTTTGTAAACATCTAAGAATATATAGTCTAAACCAGTGGTCCTAAACAATGGTCTTCAAGGGCCACTATCGTTAAAGCAGAGAAACATCTAAAACATGCAGGATAGTGGCCCACGAGGAACAGGATTGAGGACCACTGGACTAAACATCTAAGTTTTTATGCAGAGAAATGTTTACTTGAGTTATCTAAAGTGAAGCACAGACAATAAAACTTGAAAATCCTTGTGAATTTATGTCTGGGATGAGAAAACAAAGATGTGGAACCCTAAATTTGTCCCGAGATTTATGACGATGGAGATTAGACGGGTTGTTACCCTGCCTCAAAAACCAGCTCCTAAAGCCGTCAGTTTTTGTGTTCTTACAGCTCGTGTCCGACTGAGTAATTTCTCGTCTTCGCTGTAATTTCTGTATCCTTGCAGTTATTCCTGAGCTCTGTGAAAACAAAAATGGCGGCTGCGAACACTTCTGCAACGTTGACGGCGGAAACGTCCGGTGCTCCTGCGCAGAAGGGTATTTTCTGGCATCGGACGACAAAGCCTGCAAGTCCAACCGTAAGAGAGGCTGAGGAGTTCATCATCATCATCAACCACCTTTTGCTGTAGTTCCTGGAACTAAACTTTCTTCTCATACCCGTGCAGAACCTTTTAAATGTGGTGCCATCGTGTCCGACAGCGTTCGGACCATTTTCCGATATGAGCGGCGGAACGTCTCAGAGACGAACGTCACAGGGAGTAAGGCCATCACGAACTCCACTGAGGCAAAGCAGGAGGTCCAGGATCCGTCCTCACCAGCAAACACCAGCCACATCCGGTCTCATGACTTTATTTCTGAGAAAAAGATAGTCCCTCAGAGGGCCGCGCAAACTCGGATTGTGAACGGAGAGGACTGTCCACCAGGACAATGTCCATGGCAGGTAGTCTCACCAACCCCCTGGGATGTTTCATGCTGTTGTGTTCTTTGTTGTTACTCGTCCACGATTTGTCTCATTGTCTCAGGCTCTCATCCTGAATGAGGACAACACAGGTTT
>JBBPBX010045846.1:14971-26832 GCA_038048925.1 Garcialebias charrua | reverse complement strand
GTTTTTAACACTGGACTCTGTGTCATCAATACGGGTCATTCACTCAACTCACGGTCATGTGCTCATTCAGTTTGCACTACTTCTCATATTTGCACTAATGTTTGTATTACATTACTGCCTATAGTCATACTACTGTTTACATTTACTGTTTACATTTATTACTACTGTTTACATTTATTACTACTGTTTACATCTAGACTTTTTATATCTACACTACTGCTGATATACAGTATATATTCTTTTTACTAGCCTTATTGCATAATGCCACTTTATCTCTATACCAATATCAAATACCTCATACATATACTGTGTACATTAACCTCATATGCTGCTTTGTCACTCTTTACAAATGTCAAATGCCAGAACCTTCATTTATTTTATAGATATACTTTTTATACTTTATACTTCGGGACAGTATTACACTCTATTTCATTTTTGGTGTTGGTGAAACTTTTTATACTTTTATACTACTATGGAAAACTACTATGAAAAAACTCAGGACAGTATTACACTCTATTTCATTTTATGATTATGTTTATTAAATGTTGGTGTTTTGGTGTTGGTGAAACTTTTTATACTTTTATACTACTATGAAAAACTACTATGCAAAAAACTCAGGACAGTACTAAACTTTTATTATTTCATTTTATGCTTGTTTATTAATTGTTTAGTGTTTAGTGTTTAAATGGTTACTGTTGCACCGAGGGACTGAGAGAGAAATGCAATTTCAATCCTGTGTATGTCCTGTACATATTGCAGTTTTGATAATAAAGTTGACTTTGACTTTGACTTTGAGTGTGTAGCTTGCGTCCTGAGACCAGGCTAATCACTCCCTTTTGCAGCATTGTTGAGACTTCCTCCCTCAGTACGTGTGCACGTTTAGGGTTAATTTTAGATTGCAGCACCCCTGTGAAGCGGGGTGGTTTCTTTGAGAACTGCAACTTGAGCCCATGACGTATCGTTGTCATGACCCAATCATTTGGTAGACACGCCTTCCAGGCCTGCGCATGCACGCTGAGCCTGGAGAGCATGTTGAATTGCTGCTCTTTGTGTTTTGGTGCCGAAGGGGTGACCTTTGACCCCTCTTGCGCTCTTTCGAGCAGGCTGGTCGGCCCGACAGAAGATATCGTGAGATCTGACCGTCTTTGGCAGGGCTCGTGTATCTTGCTGTGGTTCATAGTCCTGTTACATCAGGTTCGAGTCTGATTTCCACTTCGGGTCACTGAAGAGGTCCTTGGCCAGTATTGGAAGGTTTCACAGCCACCAGCAGGTCTCTTCCATGGTGGGCCAAGCGTGTCTTCCTTTGGGGGTGCAAAGCTTTTCCTGGGCAACCCCTCACGGAGGGCCTCCGCCTGTGTGCGTCTTTCTTCCAGCCTGGCCTGGACGCGTTCCAATGCTCCCCCGAAGAGTCCCGTCGGCTCGATGGGGTGCTGGAGAAAAGTGGACCTCTGGTTTTCTGGGAGGTCCGACAGAGTTAGCCAAAGATGGCGCTGGGCAACAACTATTTCCACCATTGCCTTGCCTTGGGAAATGGCTATTGTCCCCATCATACGGTGCATGAGGTCCGAGGCACGGCGGGCCTCCTCCATGGCTTCCGTCGCGTCCTGCTCGTCTTTTGTCACCTGGATATGTTGGAGTTTTTCTGCCAATTATGCCTACACCATGGACAATGCTTTCATTGCACGAGCTGCCAGGCCCTGAGCCTTATAGCACTTCTCCAGTTGTTTCTCTGAAGCGCGACAGGCCCTACTGGGTAGCATGGGTTTCGTCCCCGTGACTGTGGGGGCTAAGTGAGCCGCCAGAGTCTCTTCTATCGAGGGTGCGCATTGGCGAGGCCTGCTGTCTCCATTCCCGCGACGTCGAGGAGTCGGGATAATGGCAGCATGATAGAAGCTCCGGGTTCCGCCCAGGAGCGTTTGAGCTCCATGAGGAAGTCCGGAAAAATGGGCATTTTCTGCAACGTTGTCGATTGTTTCGCGTAGAAGTAGCTTCCTGCTAGCCTCGTAGTCTGTTGGCGAGGCGTGGGGTCTGGCCACGTGACCTGCAGGGCATCTACCGCCCTGTGGCACAGGTCGAACAAGGCAGGTACCGACAAGTCCAGTTCCGGTAAGATTTGCGCCAGGTTCTAGGAGGAATCAACAGTTTCCCCTTTATGACCATATTCGGCGTCTTGGTCGGACACTTCAGGCGTCGAGTCCTCGGCGGCAACTGAGGAGTCCGACATGTTGTCTTCTCCGACTCAGCCGTTGCATTCCAGGTCCACGTTGTCGGGCTCCGGTTCAGGAGGGAGCACTTTAGTGTGACATGCAACCTTCAGCGCCTCGTTTCTAGCCATGGATTTAGCTAACGCGTCAGCCCGTCATTTCCTCACCACTGCCGACATTCGACGGCAGTGAGAGCAGGAGTCTGGGAATTCCAGCGCTTTCCTTGCGTGCAGAATCCCTAGGCAGGCAGGACAGGCCTCTTGGGTGTCCGTCGCAGAGAGGGAGTAGCCGCATCCGCTGGGGCATGGGCGCGAGCGAGGACTCATCGTCTTGGTTTTCCTCCTCCTTGTCCTCCGTTTTCCCTTCTCGGGAGCCATGTCCGGCGAGAAGCGTCGAAGTTGTTCCTAGTTTTCTTTTGTTTGAAGCCGTCTTCTCCGTCGTTTTGCTTTCGCTGGTTAGCCTGCTAATGGTTAGCAGGAGGTTGTGACGCAGTTAGCGCCATCGAGCAAAAAGCTGCGGAAAGAAGAAATCTTCGAAGGTGAGTAGAAAAATGCTGGACCAGCTTTCGCCAGCCCAGCAGTACGCAGGAAAATTTCTTTGTACACTCAGTGTAGGGAGCAAGCTCACCTCAGTCGAGCGATGCGACAACAGAGAAGTCCCACGAAGTTCAGGTGTTAAGCGAGGTTAAGGGCAAAAAGAGAAAGATGGAGGGGTGCAAGCCGCTTAAGTACCCAGAGGGCGGGGCCTCTGGCGCTGTAGTGACGCCCCTAGCCGTAAAGGTGTGAGTATATTCCTTCAGGTAATCGCGTGGGGGCGCAATTCCCATAGCAAGTATGTTCCACCGAGAGATCAACTGAAAAGGAACCAAGTTTATTCCTTTAACAGACAGAAAGTTACGAAGTTGTTCCCAAAAGTTTAATACTTCTTTACATTCATAAAACAAATGTTTAGTTGCTTCCAATTCACAGTTTTACAAAAACCACAATTTTCTACATTAAAACTAAATCTCTCTCCTCTTAACACGCGCGGGCCCGGCCCCGGTACCGCAGCAGCCGAAGCTGCAGGTGTTAGATCAAAAAAAGATCGTGGTTTCCCAAATATGGCAGCTTTGAAAGTTCTGACGCTTTAAAAGTGTTCCATTGGCTGTCTGCTTTTGATTGACACCAATTTTGACCAACTGGGTGAAACTTTTCAGTTTCTAGAGCCAATCAAATGTGAGAAACCCAACAAGCTAGCTTGCACCCTCCTCCTGTTGTACCCCACGTGGGTCTTAGCCAATCAAATGAGAGCTAATTTTGACATCACAATCTTTTAGCCAATGAAATTGCCTTTCGATAGACATGTCACATGACATGGTTTGAGTTACATGAAAGGGCTGAGAAACACTTAGGAGCGATGACCGGCAGCTGTGCCCTTCGTGCGTCACACGGTAAGTGCGTGTTTGTTGACGTTTAGGCGTCGTTTTCTAACTTTGATCGCTCTTTAGCCATGGGTACATTAGATGGGAACATGAAATAAAAGCTTTTACAGCTTGATTTACAAGGAAAAAGAAACTGATCTCCCCCAAAGCTGCTCCTGCCTCCTGTGTGTGCGCCAGCTCTCTCCTTTGTGTGCGCAGCTTTGTGTGTCACAGCAGGGCTGCTTCTGGGCTCAGGAAACCCTGTGGAGATGATTACACCTCTGTGTGTGTTATCAGAGTCTTATCTTAGGCTGTAGAAATGCTGCAGCACTGCTGTAGTTTCTTTGGGGGTGAAATATCTCCTCTTGTGAGATACAGTATACAGGTAGTCCCCGAGCTACGAGCGGCCTGCTGTCATTTTACTGTATTTCTATCATTTTTAGAGTAAATATATGAATGGAACAGATGTAAGCTTTGAATAGACAGCCATCCTGAAGTATGTTGAAGTACAGAAAAATATTCAGACATTTCAAGTTTGCATAATACAGGTGTTACACAGTATGGCACATTTACTGTAAAGTACTAGATTCACAAATTTCCGCCTGGACCTGCACATACAAAAACAGGCACAGAATCCTCAATTTTTATGCTATTGACTTCAAATTTGAAACTGTATTAGTAAAGACTTCTGTCTTTGGCCTCATATGAAATTCAAATCACTATCTTGTTGTGTCAGTGTGCATGTGCTTGACACATACAAATATTTTTAGGCGAGGCAAGAAAAATACTTTATTTCTGTGTACTCTCACTTCAATGAATAAAAAATAATAACAGATACAACAAATATGACTGCTGAAACTAAAAATTCAAAGTCTTATCTTTACAAAGACACCATCCAATTGTTTGTAGTACATAGGGTTCAAGAACAGCTTCTAATTCAATTTGGGTATGTATTTTTTAGGCGTTTTTTGGAATTTGGGGGTGAATACTAAGAGGTTATTAAGAATTGATTTGAAGGATATATGTTATTTATAGCTTTAAAATGTAGTTCTTTAAGTTTAGGAGGAATCAAAAATCTCAAATAATTTGTTCTTATTTTGACTCTTGTAGAATTGTTAAAAGTTTGTAAGAGAGCCATGCTTTTTGTTCTTCCTGGGCATGTTATTTATCAAATACTGATTTAAAAGCCTGTTGTTGCATTTATTTACCCTAATGTCCACATACTCAATTTGAATCTTATGGAGTCTTGGAATAGAGGGATGAGATAAATTGTTTTTAATTGACTGAAAAAGGACATCAGGGATGCTATGTAATACTGTCTTATAATATGTTAATGAACAAACAATTTCATATTTTCTGTTAAATTCCTCCAAACTTAGAATTTCACCATTTCCATCTAGTAATTGAGTAATTGACCAGATTTGTTTATTCCACCAATCTTTTATGAATATAGATTTTCTACTCCATAGAATTGCTCTGTTGTTCCATATTGGGACATTATGAGGGCTGAAATTGTGTTTGAACATCAACTTTCACTGTAACAAAACCTGTTTATGGAAAGCAGAGAGCTGTAGGGGGAGTTTAGATAATTCAAAATCACATTTCAATAACAACTCAATACCTCCTACTTTATGAAATATGAATGGCGGTATAGCAAACCAAATAAGATCACCGTTTTTTTAGAAGGGACTGAAGCCATCTAATTTTTAAAGTACCATTCATGATTTCAAAATCCATTGCCTTAATACCACCTTCCTCATAATTTTTTAGCAAATCACTTTTTCTAATGTAATGGTGTTTGTTTTTCCAAATAAAGTTAAAATGTATTTTGTTAATCTGTTTTATGAGATTTGGAGGGACGGCTAATGAATATGCAGGATACGTCAACCTGGATCCTTATCCAGGTTGACGTATCCTGCATATTCATTCATTCAGTTTTTGTTAATAATGTTCTGCCAAACAACGTCAAATCTCTCTGAAGCCAATTATTTAATGTTTTTCCACATTTATCAATGTTGTTTTGTAAATTTCTTCTTACACTAGTAGCTTGACACTTAGTAATCTACATTCCTAAATACTTAATTTCATTTTTAACTGGAATATTGGAAACTGAAGATTCAGAACAGTTATGGATACTCATAATTTCACATTTATTTATATTTAGCTGCAGCCCTGAGGCTTGAGAGAACAACTCTATTTTCTTTAAAGCTAGAGGAATTCGTTCTTTATTTTTTAAGAAGAGGGTTGTATCATCTGCAAATTGGCTAATAATTATTTATTTATTTCCAAACCTTCTATATTAGAATTATTAATTGTTAATGATAGTAATTTCGTGACTATAATAAATAATAGAGGTGAAATACTGCAGCCTTGACCGATACGTCTTTCTACTTTGAATCTGGGGCATGTGCCCTGAGGTAGAGACACACAGCTGTTAATGTTAGTGTTTGACATTGTGATCATACTGAGAAAATTATTTCCAAATCCAAAATGACTCAAAGTATTAACAATAAATTCATGTTCCACTGAATCAAATGCTTTGTGGAAATCTAAAAACAACATGAAACCATCATCTTTTATTAAGTGACTATAATCAATCAGGTCCAGAACCAGGCGAATATTATTATGGATGGATCTACCTTTGAGAAAGCCGGATTGAGTTTGACACGTGTGGACTGAAGGGAGAACCTGTTGCTGTAGCTGCACCAAATCTTTTTGTCACAGGTATTTCACCGCGATAAGAAATCTTGTTTCAGCTAAATGAACAATACAAATATCACTGCAAAGCAACACATTAATTCACAGCTTGTGGCGTTTTTTCCCCCATCCCAGCCACTGATGCTGAAATCTTGGCATTAAGTGTTTGTGTGTATTTGGTCCTGCCTCACAGGGGGACGTGCAGCAGGACTTTTTATCACACTCACTGACATCTTAAACACACTCCGAGAGCGAGGTACTGAGCGGGACTATCAGCACCTCTCTGGGGGTTATATAGTGTCCTCCTCACGCTTCAATTCTTGGCCTGTCATCTGATGAATATAAAACCCAGAGGCACATGAGACCTTCAAGGAAGCCATCACATGCGCTGGAAGATTGTCGGCGCTTAAAAACACAATTATTTGTGCTTTCATTTATCCCTTCACAGCACGCTTGGCTGGATTCCTCATAATGCCACAAATTATTTCCTTTTGGCCCCCAAGAGGATCATTATTCTACTCTGGTGTCCTTATGTTTACTCCTGCTGTTTCTTGGTGACGTCCGATATTTCCCATTATCATCTACTGCCCCTCTTTCACATCAGTCTGAACAGTTAAATCAAGATTAAACTAAACCAGATTTAGTACTGCGGGTTTTAATGCAGTCGGCTTGCATATAAAATAAAAAAGAGCGTTTGTGAAAGTGAATGAAACTGACAAATGCAGGTGCCCCATAGATCATACCAAATATTTTCTCAGAAACTGAGATTAATTAAGTCCAGACAATTTGAAGTGAGGTTTGGTGGAAAGATTATGACCAGTCAATATCTTACCAGTGAGCTTTGAGCCTACCGTATTTTCTGGTGTATAGGTCGCGCCGGTGTATAGGTCGCACCTACGTTTAGCTCTGCTGCAAATGTCTGCCACAGGAGCACACAGCAAGGCTTTTAAGAAGATTAACACTTAAAAACAATTATTTGTTTGATAAAAATTATAGCAAATATGTGTCTGAGCTGAACTTTTCCTTAATAAATGAACGTAATTGTGAAATGAGCTGGATTTAAAAATTTGTTTCGCCGAACGTGATAACAAGCCATGTATACTGTAGGTTGCACCGATGTATAGGTCGCAGGCCTTGAAAAAAACCATAAAAAGGTGTGACCTATACACCGGAAAATACGGTATTTGTTTGGATGAACTGAGTTTAGTTCTCACTGAACTGACAAGCTAACGGCTAACTAGTCCAAGCAGGGTGGAAGTGGACCACGGTTGTTCTCAAACAACTTTAATCCTAAATTTTAGCAATTAGTGTGAACACTGGGGTGTTACGGTGGCGCAGTTGATGAAGCTGTTTCCTCTCAGTGAGAAGGTTGCCGGATCGAATCCTGGCCGGGGGTCTTTCTGTGTGGACTTTGGTCACACAGATTAAAAACATGCATGTTAGGCTGACTGGTGACTCTAAATTGTCCCTAGGTGTGAGTGAAAGCGAATGGTTGTCTCGTTTGTCTCTATGTGTCCCTTTGATTAACTTGAGACCTGTCCAGGGTGTTCCCTGCCTCTCACACAGAGACTGTTGGATATGTGCACCAGGGATTCGTAAAGGAAGAAGTGGGTAAAAGATGATGGATGGATGTAAACGCTCATTTTATAAACCTTCACATTTCATTTAAAGGGGACCAATTATAGGTCCTATACATTTTTATGGTATGTCTGTGGGCTATCCAGACCGTGTTCATTCAATTTAATACACAAAATAATTCTTAGATAATAAAATTTCCCCTTTCTAGTTCTGCCTGCTCTGACTTCCGTTCAGAACGAGCCGTTTATGATAATGAGCTCTGAAGGCCACGCCCTTCAAAAATCTGTTTACATTAACTCCGCCCTCCAAAGGGTTTACGTTAGCATTTCATGCACTTTAGAAATGGCTAGTGCTAGCTTAAGCTCCGTCGTACAGCCGTATATATGGGACCCTGAGTCAGACCCAGAGGCAGAAGACGTGGATCAATCTGCACAACAACTAAGGATGCAACAAATCATGTTCATGCCGAACGGCACTTCTTGCTTCTTGCAATGCCGAAACCAATATTGAACAGATTGAACATTAATTCTCAGTTAACACAAGCTAATCATAAACAATAAGCCTGCGCTAAATCGTGTTCAAGCCGTGAAGACAACTTCTCAGTTAGCACAGCCTGTAGCTAAACAATCGAGGTACATAAGAAAACGTCTTCATACCGAATGCTAATAAATAATTTAAAAGACATCAGTCTGTACTTACACTAGCGTCATCTGCAGAACTTTGACAAATAGATGGAACAGCACCTTCCTTAAGCAGAAGTTTTTGTGCAAATCCGGCCTGGTACTGTTGGTAGTTGAGAAATGAGTCTGTTGTGAAATGAGCTGCGCAAACTACAACTTTCTTCGGTAATGTCGCCGGGACATTGCCATTAAAAATAAAATTAAGCCACGCATCTCTGTTCTCTGAGACTGGAAGAGTGTGCATCGACACATGTTGTGTAATGCAGCCAACAACGAAACATCGAACTCTAGGAGCCATTGTGCTGAGATGAACTCAGGAAAAACAACCGTGACGTCTTTTATACTGAAGTGGGTGGAGCCTCACCAGGGGTTGCTAGGTGAGGGGCTGGACTCAGGTTGGGGTGGGTTGTCCTACGGCTTGTGACATCACAAGCGCCAGGATTTGAAATCTAGACATTAATATCCCTGAAAAATAAATATATTTAGAGTAAATATACCACTGGGTGCATTTTTTTGGTCCTAGGACTGTTTTTTTAAGAAGTACATACCCAAAGTTGAGTAAAAAAAAACATTAAAAAGTGAATTTTGCATATTAGGTCCCCTTTAAGTTTTTAATGACACTGTCATTTACTCGTAACTCTACAGATATTAACAAGCACAATGAACTTCAGCAGCTAGCTGTAGCACTTCTGGTGCTGCCTGGAGCCCTTATGTTGTAATATTTCTGCCGGAATAACTGTGTAATGCAACGGAGATGAAAGCACAATGATTTACAAAAACAGCGTTTAATTGGACCCCTTGATACTTCGTGGTTCGACTTTCGCGAACTGACTCTTTTGCGGGTTTTCAACGGAAAATTGTCCACGACGCACGATTGGCTGATAGATCAGTCAAAGTCAGAGAGTCTTTATTGTCATTCGCACCACCTGTGGTACATGTGATGGAACAAGATTATGTACACAGGGTCCCAGTTGATGGAAGGTGACAAACCAGAACATTATTGTGCAGAGGGGCGAACTGGCCATTGGGAGCACTGGGACATTTCCTGGTGGCCTGGCCCACTCAGTGATTGCCGAGGGGCCCCCTCCTTTCTCTTTCTGAGGCTGTCTGTCACAGCCAAGCAGAGACACACAACAGGCGCGTGTGCAACCTGTGGCAGACGGCCTCAGAAAGAGAAAGGAGGGGGTGGGGTCTATCTTTCCCCATCACTGCTGTGGGAGATTCAGTGAGGTGGATACCCGAGTGAGCGACATGGATTGTTTATTTAAAATAATCAAATGTGACATGAAACAAGCCTTTGTTCCAGCCCCTCGGTGATCACTGAGCGGGCCAGGCCACCGGGAAATGTCCCGGTGCTGCCTATGGCCAGCCCACCCTCGGGGTTCAGCAACCACAGCATCAGTCTGTCTGCTCTCTTTCGCTGAGCATTTAGAGAGTTTAGAACATTAAGAACATGGCAAGAGTGTGGTAAGGGTTTATAAATCCTTAAAATATATATAAATACTAAAATAAATATAATGTCCCTACTTTGCGGATTTTCACCTATCGTTGCAGTGTCTGGAACTTAACCCCTGCGATAAGTGAGGAAGTACTGTATTTGAGATAGAAGTTGTTTTAATCAATTCAATTATTTTTAAACCATTTCTCCAGACTGAGTCATTTAAAGAGGAACAGTCAACCGAGGGGGCGTTTTTATCGTGTTGCAACTGTTGGCAAAAAGTCAAATGTTTTACTTGTTATGTTATTTGTACTTAGCAAATCTTTGTTTAAAATTGTGAATGAACTGACATTCCTGTGGAGGATGAGCCAACTATTTGTCACTATTTAGTGTATTTGTTTGTCTCTCATTAGCCACAATTTAACTTCAGGATAGTAGGCGATGCTCATGACACCACAGCCCAAATCTGAACATTTTAGCTTCAAAAATCCAACAGCGTCTATAAACCAGATCCTCCAATGTCTGACGTCAATGGTGCACACAGAGACTCCAACACTGAGTTTCTGAAAACAAAAACTCAACAGGTGTTGCAAACCCAGCAGATAATCTGTTTTAAAATAAGCAGAATAGTGTAGATCAGGGGTCACCAACACGGTGCCCGCGGGCACCCGGGTGCCCCCAAGCACCATTTGAGGTGCCCGCAACCGGTTCGAAAAATAGCACAACTCACCACGAAGCTGCATTCAAATTTTAATTTTATTCAGTTGTTATTCTTTTTTTGTATTTATATATATTTTAAAATGTCTATCTTAAAAATATGTTCTTAAAAATATGTTTATTATACATTTTTTTCAATTTACGCTTTGTTATTTCCGAAGAGTTCATCAAACTGGTGCCCTTTGTATGACTCCGTACCCACGAAGTAGCTCTCAGTTTCCAAAAGGTTGGTGACCCCTGCTGTAGATATATTACTTGTTCAATATCTTTTAAATGAGAAGTCTAGTTTAAAACTGAAATCATATTAAAATTTAGGTATTTTATGTGCGTCAGCTTGCAGAGGCTACACCGTTAGTGGAAGAAAAGGAAATTGCGAGAGCTCCACATTTCACCCCGCTGTTTACTCTGCAGCATTGCTAATGAAGTGAGAAGAATGCTAAGTGATGTTTTTACCTTTTCTTCAGAGCTGTGTGTAATATGTTCTGTCGTTTTGGTTCAGTTATTTTCTAGTTTCTTTGCTGACAAGAGGGAAAAGCTATTACAGAGTCAAGAGCCTGCTTTGTACAAACCTGCCATCGTGAATGTGTTGCTAACTATATTTTCTTTGTTATCTTGTTTTGCAGATTTATCGCTGCGAGACCTTTCAGGGTGAACGAAGACAACATCTTGGATCCACCGATGATTAAATCATGATGTTTTTTCATTAAGTATTCCTGACTTTGACAAATTGCTTCTAAAAAAATATGACACTCAGCCAAGGAATCCAGACAACGTGATCTATGGATTGTTGGCGAGGGGGCTGTTGCATTTGTAAAATGAAGTGGAAGAGCAGTTTATTCGGCTGGGGGAGTCTTTTATTCTCTGCGCTGGATGGATCGGAAAACAAAGGGAGGTGCGGATCTTAATCGATAGATTCACACTGGAGGTTACGATGGTTCCTGCTGAGAACGTCAGCGTCTTCGCTTCCACAGATTACTGCACAAACTGCAGCTCCTCCACCCAACCGGAGGTCGACGTCGCCAAGGCGGTGGTTTTAGGGGTCGTGCTGCTGGTCTTCGTGGTGTTCGGCGTCCTCGGCAACATCCTGGTCATCCTGTCCGTGTTGTTCCATCACCAGTGGCGATCTGTGACTCATTACTTCATCGCCA
>JBBPBX010045846.1:0-14500 GCA_038048925.1 Garcialebias charrua | reverse complement strand
AAATCTCTCAGTGTCTGGAGAATCGATTTGATTACGATTTTTGGTGTCACGATTCGATTCAAAATCGATTTTTCGATTCAGAAACGATTTTTGATTCAGAAACAATTTTTCTATTAAAATGGTCATAAATTTAGTTTCAGTTTTGTAACTGACAAGCTGAAAAGAATAAACAACAATGTAAACAAATGGAAATTTATTTAAAACAATAATTTTAAACTGAAAACATTAAACAACACTGAAAGAAAGAACTTGTAGGTTTAACGTAATATAATGGTGGAAATTGGTTGCACACATACATTTTGCTTTGACAGCACCTTAAACAATTAAGTTAAATTAACACAAAATGTTCGCATTGGAAAAAGATGAATATATTGTGTTGAAGAAATGTGATTGAAACACATTTTGATGAAATGATTTGAGCTTATGGAATACTTTAATCTGACACAATTGTCTCCCTTTATTCCAACACTATTTAATAACTTTCACTTAAATACTACTTTTTAATTAATCAGTATACTTGGATTTCTTCAGAGTAAAAACAAATTGTTTTGGCCAGTGTTTTAGATTAAACAACTAAGAATTACATGAATAAACAAATTACTTGTATGAAATAAAATACTTACATGATAGCTCCAGCCAGTTCTTTGCAGATGTTGGATACCATCTACGATGGTGCGCTAAGGTTCATAACTGGTTGTAACTGTGGTACACATCATTGCACTCTATACGCATTGGTCAGTTGGTCATCATTGTCTACAGGTAGGCTCTCACACTGCTACATTTTCCCATTCATATCACTCCTTGGTCTGCTGCCTTCTAATATCTCCTCTCACATGTCACATTGTCACTGCAGTTATGGCATGTGCTCTCAGACCTTGATTACCTGCAGCATTCCATGAGTGCGGACTGAAATCACTCTTCTCCTGTAACTTGAAACACCTTCCAATTTGATTTATTTAAGATAGTTTCAATATTTCATAATGTCAATAGAAAAATCTATACAAATATGTTCTTGTTTTTAGTATTTTACCTTGTTTTATTCAGCACCTTGGTTTGACTCTTTTTATAACAACTTTTATTTTGTTATTGCTTTTTGTTGATATTTTGTTGGGTGTACATTATATGTTGTCTGTCTAAAACATGTCTCTCTTGAAAAGGAATTCTCGTGACTCATTGAGACCTATATATAAAAAGGTTGAGTGAATGACTTTTAGGTCAAACAGATCTAAATATACAAAGGTTACAGGTTACTTTACATACAAATTCACATATAGGATAAAATGCATTATTCATGAAAATCAGTAGTTATAAGCAGCAACTCTGATTCCAAATATTTTGTCTACTAAAAACATGATTGTTATAATAAAAGCACATCTAATGTATTTTGTTTCGTTTTCAAGATGATTTGCTGAACGTGTTTTTTTTTTCTTACAATGGGAATAAAATGTTATGGCCAAATTGTCACATTTAACAATATTCTCCCAACACATCCAGTATTGTTTTTACATAACTTGATGTCTAAATATATATTTTAGTAGCTAAATCTTGGAATAAAGAAAATATAAAATTTAATATTAGTGATTTTTACCTGTAGTCAATTTGAAATTTAGTTATCCGCACAAAAAAAGAGCACAAAATTTCAACTGAACTACTGACAATCAAGTTTCAGTATAAGGCTTTACAGAGCTTACTAAACTTTATGCTCCAAGTACGTTTTTTTTCTTCAGCCATTTGCTTGTTGTTTATAAGATTAAATTACATGTTATGTCTCTAACAAATTGTTTTTAATGTTGAATACTCTAGATTTTGGCAGTAAGAAGTACATCAACCCTTTCTTCATGGACTCTGAAACAAATTTTCACTCAATTTTCTTCCATCGTTATAGAAAGTGTCACAGCAGCACTCCAGCCCCATAAGATGATTAATAATCCATGAACAACACAGGAGACAATAGATTAGGGAGGGGAAGATACAAAGACAAGGGGGCAGAAAAGGAAATGGAAACAAATGTAAAAGTGATCGGGGAAAATGGGAAACATTCTAGACAAATCAGAAAAATAAAATAAAATAAATTTTAAAAAGCAGATAATGGGTAAGGTGAACAGTGGGGGTTTGGTCCCAGATGACTTGGTGGTCGAGTCCCCCTTCTGGTCGGGTGCACTTCAAGGTTCAAGGTAACTTTATTGTTATTTGCATCAATCAATCAATCAATCAACTTTATTTCTATAGCACATTTTAAAAACCACAGGGTTAACCAAAGTGCTGTACAATATCACAAAAGACAAGTTAATTAAAACAATAAAAAAACGAACAAAGCATACAAAAAAAATACGTATGTCTCACTGCAGGTGTGTTAAAATGCCCAAAAAAAAGATCATGTGTGTTGAGTTAAACTGGGTTTCTTTTTCAGAAACAGATCATGTCTAACACTGAATGTTAGGAAACGCCTTGTATCTGTGATTTTCCTCCCCTCCATTGATTACGGTGACATTATCTACATGAATGCTCCTACAAGCACCCTGCGGATGTTGGATGTTGTCTACCACGGTGCTCTAAGATTCATAACTGGCTGTGATTATCGTACCCACCACTGCACCCTGTATTCACTGGTTAACTGGACATCATTATCCTCACGCAGACTCTTCCACTGGTACATTTTCATCTTTAAATCACTTCTTGGTCTGCTGCCTTCATACATCTCCTCCTACATGTCTCTGCGTGAGTGCAGCTACAGCGTGCGCTCTCAGGACATGATCACCTGCAGTGTTCCGTCAGTGAGGACTGAACTTGGAAAAAGGGCCTTCTCCTACTCTGCTCCTGCTTCCTGGAATATCTTACAAAAAGATCTGAAGCTCTCGGCCCTGACCTCTCTAAATGGCTGTAAGAATCTTTTGGAATCCTGGCAAAAACCATTATAGATATGTTCTTGTTTTTGATTTTGTACATCTACCTTGTGGTGTTTTGCTAGTTTTGATACTTTGCATTTCACTTTGTATTTCTCTCTTATGTTTTTTTGTTGTTAAAGGAAATTCTATCATTGCTGTTCATCATTCTTTAGTTTGTAGCAGGTCGCTTTTGTAAATGATCCCTCAAGGCTCAAGGAGATTTATCTGACTAAATAAAGGTTGAATGAATGAAAAAAAGCCAATGTATAAAAGTGTGTTTTTAAAAGATATTTAAAAACAGGAAGAGAGGAGGCCTGTCTGACACTCAAGGGTACCGGTAAGTTGTTCCACAGCCTGGGAGCAACGACAGCAAATGCTCTGTCACCTCTGAGTTTCAGCCTAGTTTTGGGCACTGTCAACATCAACTGATCAGCTGATCTTAGAGATCGGGGAGGGCAGTAGGGCTGAAGCAGCTCAGACAAATATGGTGGGGCAAGGTTATTCAGGCAATTAAAAACAAACAGCTAAAATTTAAAATGAATTCTGTAGTGCACAGTGAGCCAGTGAAGGGATGCCAGGATGGGAGTAATATGCTCATGCCTACGGGTCTGAGTTAACAGGTGAGCAACAGAGTTCTGCACGAGCTGCAGACGGGCGAGAGAGGTCTTGCTGATGCCTACATACAGTGCATTACAGTAGTCAAGACGAGATGTGATAAAAGTGTGGATTAATTTCCCCAAGTCAGGTCTTGCTAGGATTGGTTTCACTTTTGCAATTTGGTGAAGTTGATAAAAACTTTTCTGAACAACACTGCTTATCTGTTTATCAAATTTAAAATCAGGCTCAAACTTCACCCCCATATTGGTGACAGAGTCCCTGAGATAACATGACAGTGAGCCAAGGTCTATGCTGGAAGAAGGACAGCAACTTGGTCTAAACATCATGACTTCAGTCTTGTTCTCGTTAAGACTAAGGAAGTTTAGAGAAAACCATGCCTTAACATTGTTAAGGCAGTGTGTTAATTGCTGGAGAGTATTGTTTTGTGCCAGGGGAAGATAGATCTGGCAATCATCAGCATAGAAATGAAAAGATATGCCATGTTTCCTAAAAATTGAGCTGAGGGGGAGTAAATAAAGAGCAAATAAAAGAGGGCCAAGGATGGAGCCCTGGAGTACGCCGTGTGGAAGAGGAGTAGTGGAAGATATAAAATTGTCAATTTTTATACACAAAAACTCCTATTGGTTAAATAGGACCTAAACCAATTGAGAGTGACACCCCTGATGCCCACACAGTGCTCAAGACGAGAGATTAAAATCCTGTTGTCAACAGTGTCAAATGCAGCAGATAAATTTAAAAGCAATAAAACACCCTTGGACCCAACAATCTGTTTCACAGATCACTTCACCAGAAGCTCTGCTTCTCTTCAAACAACTGCTTCATGTAGCAAACCTCTGTTAGACAAACCTCTGTGCCTCACAGTTCTCAGCTTCAGACTTAAGAAGGGAGTTGTAGCAGGTGGTAGCAGCAGCAACCAATTAAGCCTGATTAGAGAGGTGCTGAGTAATAAAAAGTTGAGTTCTTCATTGAACCAGCAGGCTGCAGCAGGTTGTAGCCAAGATAAATAAAAACAAGGATGTTTAAACTTCTAAAACCCCCAGGGTGCATAATATCCCCACCGCCAGATTTTTGTATGGGGGGATGTAGAGATGTCGCCAAGAACATCGCACATGACCCATACAAAATACTGGGGTTAAATATAGCGGCCCCTATTACTCAAATGGACTAAAAAACATTATCATTAAAAACATTAACTAGTCCACCAAACTGCTAACATAAACATCCTACAGTCACATTCAAAATGTTTGGAAGCCAAACAGGCGACGTTTGTCTGGGTCTACCCTATAAGGCTTTTGTTTAGCACCAAACACCAAACAAATACCAACATCATGTTTAATGATGTCAGTGCAAGTCTGGATATTTGTCATGACAGTCAGGGGGAATCTGTCCTCTTCATTTTCTGCACTGAATAGCATCCCTGCATCAGTTGCAACAGCTCTGTATTCTGCAACACTGTAAACACAGCAGAGACAGTTAAAAAACACAGATTCATATACAGCACGTTCAACATAAGGCTGCAGCACCTCACATCTCACAGACAGTGAAAATGTATTTTCTGTTGCACTTCCAGTCGATGGTCTCACATCACTCTTCACAACTCTTCCTTTGTTTTCTGCAAGAGCTAAAAAAGAACACAATGAAACAGGTGGAATTGTTTCTTCTGGATCCTCCTCAGTTAAGCTCACTGGAACTTCTTCTGCTTCAGAGCTAAATAAAAAACATTCACTTAGGTCAATGTAATGTTCCTTCAGCTCATCAAAGTTTTTAAAATCCCCATCAGATTTAACTGGGATTTGTTCAGGTTCAGTTTCATGTTTAGTTTCAAGTTCAGATTCAAGTTCAGTTACATGAAAAAAGAAGAAACTGTCACCCAAGTTGAAGTCATCTTCTTTATTCTCCTCTGGTCGAAGTTCGTGAGGCGCCATCTCCTGTAAATGTGAGAGAGACCCACCTGCTTGAGTGCAAGGCTCAGGTGTCACCTCTGGGTGAGACGCAATGGAACATGAATGTTGCTTTTCCAGTTGTTCAGCATGGATTTTCAGCATTTATTTCTGTGACTCCAATCTTTCTTGCTCCAACTCTCTTAGCAACTCCAATCTTTCTTGCTCCAAAAGACGTATCTCCTCATCCAAGGCAGCTTGAGGTTTTAATTCTTCTTGTTCCCGAAGATGCTTTTTCTCCTCCAAAGCAACTTGAAGTCTTTGTTGTTCAATTTGCTCCCGAAGATACTTCTGCTCTTCTAGGGCGACTCGAATCCTTTGTCGTTCAAGCTCCTTCTCCCTCATAGCAGTTTGATATTTAAGTTGTTCTTCTCTTAGAGCAGCTCGCTCCTGCTCCAGAATAAGCTCTTTTTGTCTTAAGGCAGCTTCATTCTCCTTTAAGTGCCGATAATCAGGCATCACAACAACCCCAAGTTGAATTAATTCAGATAGCAGTCCACCCTCAATCCAACCATCACGTTCGTATTTTCTAGTGTCAATTTGAAAATGGTCTGCTATACTCAACATCTGCTCTCTCGTGCAGTTTATATAGACATCAAACGTGGGCTGTTCAAGAAATCTCTTTAAAACATATGCCATGTTTGTGAGCAAAAACAGTAAACAGTTCTTTTCAAACAGCTTACCCAAACAGCTCACCACCAAATGTTTAGCACATAGCTCACAGTGAACTAAAATACAAATGTCCTACTGCCCTTGAATGTGTCACAAGCAACAAGAGCACATACACACACACACACACACACACATGCACACACATACACACACATACACACACAGCCAGGCCATCGTCCCCACCTGTTTCAAAGCCACCACCATCATCCCTGTCCCAAAGAAGGCAACGCCCGCATGCCTCAATGACTATCGCCCAGTAGCACTCACCCCCATCCTGATGAAGTGCTTTGAACGGCTAGTCATGAAAAGCATCACATCTGTCCTCCCTGCCTCCCTGGATCCCTTCCAATTTGCATACCGACCTAATCGCTCAACCGACGATGCCATCTCCTCTGCCCTCCACACAGCTCTCACACATCTGGACACGAAGGACTCTTATGTTAGAATGCTGTTCATCGACTTCAGCTCGGCATTCAACACCATCATCCCCCAACAGCTCATCCATAAACTGGACAGTCTGGGGCTGAACACCTCAATGTGTAACTGGCTGCTAGACTTCCTGACCGGGAGACCACAGACAGTACGGATCGGGAGTAACACATCTAGCACCATCACATTGAACACAGGGGCCCCACAAGGATGTGTGCTGAGCCCCCTTCTATTCACCCTGCTAACACACGACTGCACACCATCGTACAGCTCCAACCACTTCATCAAGTTTGCGGACGACACAACAGTGGTAGGTCTCATCAGCAACAACGATGAGACGGACTACAGGAACGAGGTGAGCCGCTTGGCCTTGTGGTGCGGACACAACAATCTCACTCTCAACGTGGAGAAGACAAAGGAGATTGTCGTGGACTTCAGGAAGAGGGATGCACAACATGCCCCTCTGACCATCAACAGCACCGCAGTGGAGAGAGTGGACAGCACCAAGTTCCTGGGAGTGCACGTCTCAAAGGACCTGTCCTGGAGCAGGAACACTGCAGCACTGGCGAAGAAGGCTCACCAGCGCCTCTACTTTCTCCGCAAGCTGAAAAGGGCTGGAGCTTCAACCTCCATCATGTGCACCTTCTACAGAGGTGCCATAGAAAGTGTCCTGACCAGCTGCATCACTGTGTGGTTTGGTGCATGCACTGCATCCTGCCGCAAGAGCCTCCAGCGCATCGTGAAAGCAGCTGAGAAGATCGTCGGCACCTCCTTGCCCTCACTGCAGGACTTACACAGCAAACGCCTCACTCGGAAAGCCCACCGCATGGCAGGTGATCCCACACACCCACTACACAGCCGCTTTAGACTGCTGCCATCAGGGAGGAGACTGAGGAGTCTCCAGGCTCGTACCAGCAGACTGAGAGACAGCTCTGTTCATCAGGCAGTCAGAATGCTAAACACTCTGCCTGCTCTGCCTCCCCTCCCATTTGAACTGCCTTAACACAAAAAACTTTCTCACACATTACCACTCAACACAAAGTTTTTAACACTGGACTCTGTGTCATCAAACGGGTTATTCACTAAACTCTCGGTCATGTGTTCATTCAGTTTGCACTACTTCTCATATTTGCACTAATGTTTGTATTACATTACTGCCTATAGTCATACTACTGTTTACATTCACTGTTTACATTTATTAATACTGTTTACATTTATTACTACTGCTTTACATTTATTACTACTGTTTACATTTACACTACTTTTATCTACACTACTGCAGATACATATACAGCATTCTCTGACTAGCCTTATCTAAGGATGCCAAATGTGCCTTATGTGCCTTACTTCATATGCCACTTTGCCTCTATACCAACATCAACTACCTCATACATATACTGTGTACATCAACTTATATGCTGCTGTGCCACTCTTTGCAAATGTCAACGCTAGAAACTTCAGTTTATTTTATAGATTTACGTTTTTATACTTTTCATACTACTATGCAAAAACTCAGGACAGTATTACACTTTTATTATTTCATTTTATGCTTATGTTCATTGGGTGTTTGGTGTTTTAGGGGTGTTTGGTGTTTCAGTGTTGGTGTAAATTTTCATACTTTTATACTATTATGAAAAAACTCAGGACAGTGTTACACTTTTTTACTATTTTATGCTTATGTGTATTAAATGTTTTAGTGTTTAGTGTTTAGATGGTTACTGTTGCACCGAGGGACTGAGAGAAACGCAATTTCGGTCCTGTGTATGTCCTGTACATATTGCAGTTCTGACAATAAAGTTGACTTTGACTTTTGACTTTGAGACAGTGCAATCAGCACCAATGAGAAGTCCCAACACTGTCTGTTCAAAAACAGACAACCACTAACCACTAACCTAGCTCAATTAGACAATTAATTTATATCCCGGACGAGACCTCAATAAATATGTTACGACCGTATGAGGGCCAAAACATATTTAAAGGACACTGGACACAAGAAAAGGGTTAAATGAAATTTTATTAACTAAACTAAGAGCCTCCAGGCAGTCAGGGTCCTCCTAGGCTTCTCCCACCCGTCTGGAGCATCTTCTCCTGCTCAGCGTCCTTAAAGAAACAAAATTAAAGTAAAAAGGGAAAGTTTAAAAAATTGGAGGACAGTTGAATAGGGCCGAAAAGAACAAAACACCGCCCAGGCTGACCCAATCCTATACAGGACCGTCGTGTCTCCCCAGACGACGATCTACCTGGCCAAAAGTCCCTCTAAATAAACAGAAATGCGATAACTGAACTACAGACACCCACACTGTCAAAAGTACCAAATAAATAGAAAAAAATATGGAAACAGTCTCTCACGCTGTTCACTTTAGCTGTCCCCCTCCTAGGCAACTGCTCAGACGCTTCCCTTCAGCGTCTAATAATAAAAGAAAGGTCAATCAGAGTACTGCGGTCCAAACCCGCACCAGTTAAGCTAGAGTCCAACAAAAACACTCAAAGTGCTCCAATACTCACAGCTCTCAATTTTAGCAACTAGTCATATAACCAGTGCCAGGTCTTAAGGGCTTATATCAGCTCCAACAGGAGCAAAGCAACAACAATCTGAGAGGGTGGATATCTCTCAGTATTGCTCAGTTACCTGACAGTGTCACCTCAGTAGTTCCAGTGAACCTCAGCTGAATTTCACACCTTCCAGTAGGCTTCCATAAGCCATCACTTCAATAAGCCACCACTCTTGGTACAACGAGTCTCCACACTGCATAAACACACAACTCTAGAAAACACTAGAGTTGCCACATGAGCAACCTTTGCTCCCATATGTGCTGTTTAAACAGCACCAGACCTAAAGAGCCTTAACTTCAACAAACTCCCTTCCAGGAGTACTCACAAAATGGCCAAAGGTGGACGGAGAGCACCCTTGGACCTAACAATCTGTTTCACAGATCACTTCACCAGAAGCTCTGCTTCTCTTCAAACAACTGCTTTATGCAACAAACCTCTGTTAGACAAACCTCCGTGCCTCATAGTTCTCAGCTTCAGACTTAAGAAGGGAGTTGTAGCAGGTGGTAGCAACAGCAACCAATTAAGCCTGTTTAGAGAGGTGCTGAGTAATAAAAATGTGAGTTCTAATCAGTATAAGCTGTCATATAATGAAACTTACGGCGTTCCTGCCTGACAATTGAGAGTGGATGGCATCTGATAACGTTTTTATGCTGCTTCTTGCATGTAAATCTGTTTTTGAAGCGAACCATTAGACAGGATGTACGTAACCGGAAGTACGTACCCGAAACCGGAAGTAGAATTTATCGATAATATTTTTTAATAAATACTTATATAAAGCATGAATTGTTTGTCTAAACAACTTGCTATCATTTTTAATAACACCAAAATATTTTTAGAATTATTTATTTAACATTATGAACTTATTTATGGAAATGCCTTAAGGACAACATAGGAACATTCACATACATAAAAAAGCCAATTAGTGAAGTTCTCTATCTAAGGAAGCAGCAGACTCATTGAATCTTCACGTCGTCAAAGTATCCCTTCCTGAGCAAGCACAATGGCAATAGTGGAAAGGAAAAACTCCCTTTTAAAAGGACAAAACCTCCAGCAGAACCAGGCTCAGGACAGTTGGCCATCTGCTTTGACCGGCTGGGTTTGAGAGGACTGAAAGGAGAGGCAAACAAACACATAATGCTAGGTCCAGATATAGGTGCATGTGCATCTGAAAGACAAAA
Source organism: Garcialebias charrua (assembly GCA_038048925.1). Taxonomy (NCBI): domain Eukaryota; kingdom Metazoa; phylum Chordata; class Actinopteri; order Cyprinodontiformes; family Rivulidae; genus Garcialebias; species Garcialebias charrua. The sequence continues at coordinate 4,225 of JBBPBX010045846.1, read as the reverse complement.
ACATATGTCAAGGATAGAAAAAATAATCACAAATACAAAACATGTTAAACAGAGTAAGTAAAAACAGTATTATAGTGAAGAAATGTGGTCACTTTGTCCTCCAGCATTCCAAGCCTATAGCAGCATAACTAAGGGATATCTCAGGAAACCCAAGCCAACCCTAAATACAGGATTATGAAAAAGGAAAGTCTTACGCCCAGTCTTAAAACTGAACAATGTGTCAGCCTCACGGACAGAAACTGGATGTTGATACCTCTCAGTATCTACAACTAATATTACATGCTAAAGAAATATATTTATAAATGCTTATTGTGCTTACAAGGGAGTAACTTAGTCTGAAATGTTTAATATAACTCTAAATGAAATATGTAGGTCAATAGATTTGGTTCACTGTTTGGCAAGAAACTGTTCAGTTTTGTCTTTCTAGTCCACAATCATCTCCTTTGTCTTCTTCACATTGATGTGAAGGTTATTGTCCTTGCACCAGCTCTCCAGGTGTTCCACCTCCTACCTGTAGCTGGACTCATCATTGTTTGTGATGCATCCCACCACAGCTGTATCATCTGCAAACTTTACAATATGACAACCTGGATGGGTGGCTGCACAATCATATGTGAGCAGAGTGAACAGAAGAGGGCTCAACACACATCCTTGAGGAGAGCCAGTGCTGAGGGTTATGGTGGAGGAGGAGAAGTTGTGAATCCTCTCTGACTATGGTCTGTTTGTTAAAAAGTCTAGTACCCAGTTACAAATGGAGGGGCTTGGTCCCAGTGTGGATAGTTTGTCCATCAGGGTTTGGGGGATCATGGTGTTGAAGGCAGATGTGAAGTCCACAAAGAGCATATGGATGTATGAGTCCTTCTAATCCAGGTGGGTGAGAGCAGTGTGGACCACAGAGGAGATGAAATCCTCTGTTGATAGGTTCTTGCAATATGCATACTGATGAGGGTCCTCGTTGATGTTGATGGATGTTTTGATGTGGGTCATGACACATTTTATTTGGATTATGGTATTTTGACAAATTAGAGTTAGGATTTCCAACTAAACACAGGGATAAAACCACCAAACTCACAGATCCTGTTCTCCATGACCCCCTGACAGCATTCGGTGAGTTTAGTGTCTGTCCTACGTTTTTCCTATGAATTACAGGTATTTGTATTTTGACAAATTGGGGTTAGGATTTCCAACTAAGCGCACTGATAGGACCACCAAACTCACAGATCCTGTTCTCCATGACCCCCTGACAGCATTCGGTGAGTTTAGTGTCTGTCCTACGTTTTTCCTATGAATTACAGGTATTTGTATTTTGACAAATTGGGGTTAGGATTTCCAACTAAGCGTACTGATAGGACCACCAAACTCACAGATCCTAATCTCCATGACCCCCGACTGTATTCTGTGAGTTAAGTGTCTGTCCTACATTTTCCCTATGAATTACGGGTATTTGTATTTTGACAAATTGGGGTTAGGATTTCCAACTAAACATAGTGATAGGACTAACAAACTCACAGATCCTGTTCTCCATAACCCTCTGACCGCATCCTGTGAGTTTCATATCTGTCGTACGTTTTCCCTATGAATTATGGGTACAGGTAGTCCCCGACTTACGACGTCATCGACATACGAGGTTCCGGACTTACGAGCTGACTAACGAACAGTAAAGTTGTACAGAACATACAGAAAATACAGCACTGGTATGCGTTTTTAGATGAAAGTGTGTTAGCTAACCGTTTGTAAACAAAATTCTGAGCATGTTTATGAACCAGTATGTACGTTTGTGTTGAAAAATGGGTGTTCGTAGTAGCGCTAGCATACATTTTCTGACTTACGACCGAAAATCCGGACTTACGAGTGACACGTGTTTCGTGTTCCGACGTACGAGATTTTGTGTTACGAGCACCTCGTAGGAACGGAACTCGCTCTTAAGTCGGGAATCACCTGCATTTGTATTTTGACAAATTGGGGTTACAGATTAATGAGTTTAACAGCCTCAGGGTAGAAGCTGTTCCTCAGCCTAATGGTTCTGCATGTAATGCAACTCAATCTTCTTCTGAGGGGAGTGGGGCAAAAAGTGTGTGTGTTGAGTGAGTAGGGTCCTTCATGATGCAAGTGTCCCTCTTCTTGCATCTGGAGGTGTAGATGTCTGTTCACCACTCTCTGCAGAGCTTTTCTTTCTGCAGCTGTGCAGCTTCCATGCCACATGTTGATGCTGGAGCACAGGATGCTCTCCACTGCACACTTGTAGAAGGAGGTGAGGACTGAGCTTCCCAGACCAGCTCGTCTCAGCCACCTGAGGAAGTAGAGTCTCTGATGAGCTTTCTTGATCAGGCTGGTGGTGTTGCTCAAGCTGAGGTTGTCATTCAGGTGCACACCCTTGAAGTACTTGCAGCTGGAGACCACTTCCAACACATCCTCCTATGTTCGGAGGGGTAGGTGTGTTTATTCCATCTGAAGTCCACGACCATCTCCTTCATCTTCTTCACATTGATGTGAAGAATGTTCTTCCTGCACCAGCTCTCCAGATGTTCCACCTCCTGTCTGTAGCTGGACTCATCATTGTTTGTGATGCATCCAACCACCACTGTATCATCTGCAAAGTTAATCTTTGTAAAAGTTTTTAGTTGTGTTATTGAAACTGTGAAACAAGCAGTGAATCAAGTGTACATTTGTCATAAGAAAGATTAGGTTTTCCTCAAGCTGTGTTTTTATTTTATCAAAAGTTCCTTTAGCTCCATCTGTAAAACTCAGCTATACTGTTCTGGGGAAATTAACCAAATAAAGTAAATTTTATTGTCAAGGAATTACTCTTGTTCATTTAAATTCAATTCAGTTTATTTATATAGCGCAAAATCACAACAAAGTTGTCTCAGGACACTTTACAGGTACATTCACATACATAGAAACAAGGGCCAGTCAGAGTCAATCTGCATGTGGCCTTCTGATTATGTTGTTTTTCTGAAAATAGTGGATTAGATTAGCATGATTATATCTACAGCACTAGGGGGCCGTTTACACGGTGCATATTTTGAGAGAAACCGCTTCTTTCTCTCTGCGTTTCTACTCATCGTTTACACGAGCCCATTGGCCCCCCTCTTTGAATCCGATGGTTTTTGAACTCACCCTCCAGAGTTGATCTTTTTTGCTGACCCCCTGTTGATAACATAAACATCTCCCGCTGAGCTTTTGTTTGACATATATGCGTGCAGCACGCACGCGCGGACAGCCGGCATTTCTGTCAACAATAATGGCGGCGGACAGGCACCGCTTTTTGAACAACTGATGGAATATATTTTTTATTCTCATATTTAATTAATCTACACCTGAATTACCTGCATCTGTGTTGGAAGAGACACAGATGGATTCAGTTATTATGTCGTTGTTTATTGAATGAGGCAGGCCGATATTTCACGTGTCACGTTGCACAATATGTGCTAAATAATTAACAGTTTAACAATAATAAACAATATTTATGTTAGCTTGGGAGATATATAAAGTTATCTGAGCTAAATTAATCTATCTGGACTCAAGTTACGATATTTAAACAATGCATAACATGCTGCGTGTTTAAAGTTGGAAATGAAGACAACAGGTTTATTTTTTATTTATTTATTTTTTATTCAACACCACAAACTGTACGTCACACAAACACTGAGAATTAAACTGAACACTATTAAAACACGTTAACAGAACTGTAAATATTGAACTGGACTCTGCTGTTTTCATCATGGATTCTGGTCCAATCCGAACCGGTCCGCTTGGTGAAAGGACAGCTTCTCGACCTCGCAGAAAAAAAAAAGAAAAAAAAATCAGTTGGTTGTTGTGTGATCAAAGTAAACACAAGCAAACATTATTAAGAACGTTGTTTACCCGCTGAAAACCAGCTGTTTATCACAGAGTAAAGTCCGACATGTTGACTGAGTTCTGCTCCACTCAGCGTCTGGTGTGGAATCTGTCGACTCTTATCCAAAATTCAGCTTTAACTTGTTGTTAAGTTGTTGTTAGCTGAACTTTTAGCACAAAAGAAAGCAGCAGACTGCCAGCAGAGTGAAGCTACACACATGCATATTAGGTGAAGGTTAAAAAATTCACAGCGCCATCTAATGACCTGGCATGGTAACTACAGTGGATTCATGAGGGGAGAGGGGGTCATGAGGGAGGGGGAGATTCATGAGGGAGTGGGGAGATTCGAGCGGATGCATGTAAAGACTTGAATTCGCCCGTGTCA
>JBBPBX010045845.1:0-26833 GCA_038048925.1 Garcialebias charrua | reverse complement strand
AATTGAATAAAATGATGCTTAGTAAGGTATTTAAACACTTACTGAGCCACCATTATTGGATGCGCAGTTTAGCAGACTTTAATCTTGCACAAACTGCCACCAAAGTGCGAGTTCTTCCTTTTTCCGATACTAAATTGTTTTTACTGTGATTAATCAGAAATGTAATTTCACGCTTAGACTTCAATTTATGTTGGTCTACCAAAAAATAGACCTTTTATTGAAACTATCACAAAAATTACATAAACATTTGTATCGATATTAGCTCTGATTTAATAACTATGTTGACAAGAATTCAAATTAAAACAAACAGACAATTAAAACTTAACTGTTGGCACAAAACTTGACAGATTAAATACTTATGAAAAATAAGAAATAGGAGGAAGGAGTTCTGGAGCTAAGTTAACCAAAGTTATTTACTTTGAACCAACCAGGGTGGCAAGCTTTCCCATACGGCTCTTAGCTGTACTTCCGACACGTGCAGCATACAAACAACGCCTCTTTACCTGGTGACGAGACGTCTTGCGAGGTGAGGACTGAGAAGTTTGTGGACACTAACGGACTGTGTGGTCCAGTGAGCGTCCAGATGACTTCGTGCGTGTATGACTGGGTCAGACGAGCGGGAGCACGCGTTCACCGGCAGGAACAGAGCCAATCGCACTGGTTGAACTTTCAAAATAAAACTTTAGAAAACAAATTCTTCAGAAAGGAGAGTGAATGGATCAAAGTAAGGCTTTACTATGATCCCCGCGAGACGTGGGTCGTTGACACCTGACCGGGACGTCTCCAGCTTTCCCAGAGGAGAGAGCAGGTTGACAGTTCGTACTCCTCGAAACTCTAACCCAAAATCCAGGAAGTGCCCCTTAAGAAGGGGGTGTGACTTAGTCCCATACTTCCTGCTGATTGGTTGTTGCACCCCTAGAGAGGGTGTGACTTTGCAAATGAGTGAGTTTGAGTGACAGATGATAGGGTAGACAAAACATAGAAAACATACGTGAGAAGATGCAGGTGCATGTGCACAAGTCCGTACTTTGTTTTGAGAACTGATTCATTGTTTTTAGAAAGGACGGGAGACCGAAAGCAAGCTATGTCTAGCACTTTTCCTTTGAAACAAAAACAGTTCAAACAAATACGAAGGATTGTTCCTTCAACTTTCGACACTTATTCTGCCTAGAGCAGACAGTTCAAAACATGATCATTCTGAGATGTTCTCTTAACTTTGTCATATTTAAAATATACCAGTTTAGTAAAATCATCATTGAAATGACAAAAATACTGTTTGATCAATTCTGAATTAACACACATTAAAGAGAAAGTTCAATCTGATTAATTAGTGTCCATTAATTCATAATAATTGTTAAAATATATAAGTGTCCATCTGTCTCCTTGAGGTTCAAGCAAGTGTAACACTGAGTGATTCAGAGAGGTGTAGAGAGGTGTACTTGAAGGTCAAGACAGAAATATCAGAGGCTAGGTGTATCACTACAGTCCCCCTTTTTGGAAGTCATCGCCTGTCCTTGGAGATGAGTTCCAACACGAAAGGATACCACCGAATGTCTCTGACCTCTATGTAATCCAGCAAATGGAAAAAGAAAAATCAAAAAGTTCAAAATTATACTCCCATAATGTTTTTGGAAATTCCATACTGTTCGTAGGTAATCCCATTGCGGCAAGCTTTTAATCCTTTGGAAAACATAGTCTGTTAACCCATGGAGAACCGAGTCTGTGATCCCTTGGAAAACAAAGTCTTATAATCCACAACGGTAAATCCACAACGATGGGGGTTATTGATTTCATCAGCAAGAATGGGTTTTAATCAGCATGTAGAGGGGATCCCTCGATTGAAGCAGAGGAGGCGGGCCTTGGATGAAGGTTGAAGACCAACGTTGGATCAGCAGGTCCCCACATCGAAGGTTGCAGGCTGGATGGCTTCCAGTCGGTGCCACCCTGGTTCAATGTGTCATGCAATTATGTGGTTTTAGGTGGGCTTATGATAGGGATTCTACATTAAGCCTTACCTATATGCACCTGGTATGTAAGCTATCATGGATTAGATCAGCTACAATTACCAATTAAGGGGTGGATCAATGCTGTAAAAATCAGATATAGGGATCTATACCTATAGAAATGTGGAGGGCTTCTGTAACGAAGGCCTCTTCTTTCAAACTATTCCTCCATTCATTATTTAGTTTAGGTTAAACTAAAATAAAAATGAAACTAGTTTGGTCTAAATGTCTGTTGTCTTTTAGACGAACGACGCAAGATTTGGTAATCCCTAAAAATTTTGAAGTCTATGGCGAGACTCATCAAAATGAATAGATCTAGAATAGAAACGATCGAATCGGTTCTACCTAAATGATTGGGAGATCAGTGTAGATTATAGTACCTTAAGTAGTATTAATCTACTATGACTCATCAAAGATTGAGATCTTTAACAAAATGAACAGCATGTTGGCATAGTTAAAATCCATTTAAGTCTTCAACTTATCAACAATCAAAACCTCTTTTGGCTGGGAGTGTTCAGAAAACAATAACAACTTCAATAACACAAAAGTAGCAATTAAGCAACTAAAAACAACGTTTCACTACGTCAAACTCACTCTGGTCGTCAGATTCCACGTCACACACAAGAAAAACAGTTCTTAGCTTTATAACCGATGTCAATTAAATCCTGCAGATTTAAACGGTTGTTAAGGTTAGTTTTTGTTGTGGGTTTTATGCTTAGCGTTTCTAAGTTCTAGTTGGAACGGTTTCTTTTCGCAACTAGAATAGTTTAAACTGTTTAAGCTTATTTACTATCCTGTGCTTGGACGACCTTCTTTTCCCATGAAGTCTGTGAGTTTGCGAGATCTTTGTCGTTTGTGGGGTTATTGAAATCTTTGTCCTTGACATGGGCATGGCCTAACATCACCCCCCTGTGGTCATGAGGGACCAAGCACACGGGTGTGGACGTCCGTCCATGGGCACGAGTTAGGATGCCATTGTTTAGTTTAAGCTGTTCGCGCAGTTTATGGGGAACCTTGTACAGGAACCTTATAGGTCTCGGCCAACGTACCTCTGTACGTTTACCTCTTTCTGCGTAATGCAGGTGTGTCACAACTGTCGGCGCCGTCGCAGGCGTGTCACTGTCGTTGTGATGTATGTCGTCCCACTTCATGAATGAAGAGGTGCTCTTTGAGTCTGTAAGAACTATGTCATTTCTGAGTAGTTCTAGATTCAAATGCTCTTGAACCAAGGTTTCATAGAAAGCTTGGCTGATGACTGAATTACCTGTCCCAGAGGACAGCACAGCGTTCTCGGTGTGTGATCCTTGGATCTCTACACCGTCCTCTACCTGTGGTAGGAAGTGTGAGTCTGCCCCCCTTTTGTTTGAGGAGGGGTCCTCAACATCAGTAACAATGAAGTCCAAGTGACTGTCAGCGTGTTGTAGACTGTCACTACGTGGGCTCAGATGTCCTTGAACCAAGACTTCACTGAAAGCTTGGCTGTATGCCGAATTACCTGCCCCACAGGACAGTACAGCGTCATCGGTGTGGGACTCTTGGATCTCCACACCTTCTTCTACCTGTGGTAGGAAGTGGTCAGGGAGTGCTGAAGGTGTCAGCTCGCAGAGGAGGTCCTCGTGATGGGCCAGAGTCTGGTCCAACTGTTGAGTCTCCTCTGTCTCACCTGTATATGAAGGATCACTTACCGGGTTTGTGGTCTCGGTTGGGGAATCCCATGTGACCTCAGCGGTACCTGTTGTTAGACAGTCAGTGTCCTGACCTTGGGGAGGTACCACGAATGGCAGTGGACTGCTCACTGTGGCCCACATCGTCTGATTGCCATAATTTATAATCGCTTCAAAGCGATTTATAAAATCTTGGCCAACCACAAATGGAGCCCGGAGTGAGTCAAGATCAGACACATATACCGGGTGGTATAGTGACATCTCGCCAATCTGCATGTGGACCATGGCTATTAGGGTTGTTCTCGTCTTTGCGAGGCCCAGTTGATCACCATAAGTGTCTTTCACAAAGGGTATTTGCCTGCCAACATCGTTAGCGGCGGTCCTTAGCTCCTCAAACAGTTTGGCTGACATGACAGACACGTCTGAGCCGCTAACCAGGAGTGCTTCTTGCTCTAGGACCCCTTCCAATGTGAGTGGCAGGTAAGCTCTCTTAGCTATCCCCCTTTTTATAAAGTTACACAGAAACCGTTCAGGTTTTTCCACACGTTTCTGTGTACGCGTGACTCTGTCTGTGTAATCATCGTCGCTGTCAGCATCATGATGGCTGTCTGCCTCATGACCTTCAGGATGCGGATTTTCAGCAATGTGTTTGCTGTCGGCATCTGGACTTTCAGGACGCTGACCATCAGCAATTTGTTTGCTGTCACATTTATGTCAGTGTTGACGTTGTAGATGTCAACTGTGTGCACTGAGTTGCTGCAAAAGGCAGTGCTGCGCGTCGCTTCATCAGGTGGAACAAGGTTGTTTGTGTTATCCTCAAGGACAACGTCATACGTAGTGTCAGCTTGGTCAACCACTGTAACATTCGCATCATTTGACAAACAACTCACCACCTCAGTCACGTCCTCGCGCGGAGGCGCCGTTTCCATAATCTGGAGCATGTGTGACTCATTGCATGTCTCAAACTGTGCAGTTCGAGGGGCAGGGGCAGGAGGGCCGCCTCTCGGGGGCAAATGTCGGGACAGACCCTTTTTCAAAGGGTCACGGTTCCCAGACATCAACTTCTCTCGAAGTCCACCCACTGTGAGACCTAGGTGAGAACTCTTCTGGTTCGATCTGAACCATCTTGGTTCATCTAGAGAGCGAACACCTGCCTTTTGTGGTTCATTGCTCATCACAGGGTTTTCAACCTGAGGGGCAGGGGGTTCAGAACTCCCCGTGAACCGACCAGAGTCACTGTTCCAGCTGGAACTGATCTGTTGTTTGTTATCATGAAAAACCTGTGTCCTCTCGCACTTTGAAGGAGAGGGAACCTCTACTACTTCCTGCGAGTGGGATGTGACCTTTTGACCTGTACAAACCTCTGATGGTATCCTAGGTTGTATTTCGGCCTCAAAAACTGACGCAGCATATTGTCTTATCACTTCCATGGAATCTTTTTTGCAATCAACCTTGAAATGAACACATTTCATTTGAAAAGGCATAAGATTCATAATGAAAAGACGTTTAAACTCCACTTTTTCCTCTAATCCAGGAACAGGTTTGCCCCCGGAGTAGACCGAGATTAGCCTGTCGTAGAATGACAGGGGATTTTCCCACTTATCCTGACGGACGTTCTTAGCAGCTAAGTAATTAGCATACGAAGAGGCAGATTCCCCCAAAATGCGGGGAGCACGGGCAGGAATCCCAAGGCCCCCATCCATCCATCTAGGATAGATAGGAGAGGAGCCCCCCTCAGGTGGTTCACCTGTTTGAACGTCCATCTGTGTACTGATTTTCTGCGAAAAACCAAGTAAAGTGGGTCTCATATCGCAGCCTGCAAATATGCACAGTGTATGAGCTGCTCAGAAAACATCCAAGATGTTAAATGAAATAAAAGTCAGTGATGTTTAGTAATTAGTCGACCTGTGACAAGGTCAAACAAAAACGGCTGTCGTTTTGAGATTTTTTGTGAAAAACCAAGACAAAAGAAGCCTCATGTGTGATATTTTAAACTTGCAGTTTAAAATAAAAATAAAAACAGACAGTTTGTTTTGCACAGAATCAATGATAAAAGTGTCAAATTTTATCAACAACAGACATGTCTGTATTAAATCTGTGTAACTGTCCTGCCATCAACATTTGATTATATGTGAAAATCAAATTAAAGTGTGCTGTGAGTACAATATTCTCAAAATGTTTCCCGTTTAAAACAGGAACATTTAAGATGTACACATTACAGGAAGACTGCGTCTTCTAATGTAACCAGCAGGGGTCACAGCGCTGGAAGTGAGTTTATCACAGCGACTGTAATTTCTCTATCTGACCGCTATAGAGGCGCTGTTATCACCAGTGAGCGCAGCTGCAACTTTTAGCCCACAGACATCTAACACGGATGAAAAGCATCAATCAGACAGACCCAAAGCGTTACGTGATATAGCTTCAGAACCCCAGGCTCACAAAAACGAAATCATGTGAGCAAAATCGGTTGAACTGTGAAACCTATTAAACTGCGTTTAAAAGAAATAAGGTCGGTCCTCATAAAACCGGCAAAATCGGCGTCACGTGACCTGGTCACATGGCGATCGGCAGTTTTCAGAGCAACCGGCTCCGTCCACCCACTAAAATCTCAAAAACACCGCGATTAAACAGTCTTTTCAAAGACAGTAATGGACAAACAAACACGGAAGCACGTCTCGGACAAACAGCAAGTGAAATTTGACGAGGAGCGGGGCTTCACCCACTGCGCATGCGTCAACACATACAGCTTAAACGACCAATCACAGCGAAGACAGAACTGTAGTTCTAAAACCCAAGTGTTCATGGGAAATTGTGTTCCAAACCTAACGCCACCCACTAGTGACGTGACGTTCGAGCGGTGTGTTCACGGACCTGCGGTCGGTCGAACAAAAGCGTGGAACGGTCTTTTCAACGTTCTAAAACAGTCATAAATACCGCAAAACACCGCGGTTAAGCCAGTCTTCGACGATATTACGTGCATAGAACACAAACAACACAAATAAACCGTCAGAAATGTGTGCAAAAATGAAACTGACAACCAGAGTCTACAGAAACCAACGTTCTTGAACGCGACACACAATGGACCAATCACAGCGTTTTAAGCAGCCATCTTGTCTCGGTACCGTTTAGCATTATAGCTCGGCTCAAAGTACTGGACTCTCTTCCACAAAATAAACGTATTTTTACACCGCAGAAAATACTGTCAATGAGCTGAAACACAACCAAGCTAACCCTCACGCCCCCAGGGGAGGCAGCACTCTAACTGTGTACAACAACGGACTTTACGTCAAACGGAACCGGAATACATCCGGTCCCAGCGGAGTGGGTTTTCCCGAACCTCGGCAAACAACACGTTGTAACAGATTAGGTAAAATGGAGCAGCAAATGTGTGAAACAGACCTTCAACAATAAATCGCAGATGTAATAGAATGAAACAGGATCGTGACACGGCGGTCACAAAATGAACAATGCATGCAGCCTCGTGACACGTAATGAAACGTCTCACAAAAACAAACAAAACATTTATCACTCAGCAGCTTCAAACAGACGTTGAAATGTGAAATATAAAATAATTCTATCGGCAAAATAATCCAGACAATGCCACGATCAGCAACTCCCGGACACTCCACCAGCCAGAACTATTCTTATAAGACCAAAACCAGGATGCAAAACTAATGCCAACAACACCGTAACAAAAATAAGCTACAAAAACAACTTATCAATTTAATCTTTCAGCAGACCCGTATACGCGGCCACCAATAGTAATTGAATAAATGATGCTTAGTAAGGTATTTAAACACTTACTGAGCCACCATTATTGGATGCGCAGTTTAGCAGACTTTAATCTTGCACAAACTGCCACCAAAGTGCGAGTTCTTCCTTTTTCCGATACTAAATTGTTTTTACTGTGATTAATCAGAAATGTAATTTCACACTTAGACTTCAATTTATGTTGGTCTACCAAAAAATTAGACCTTTTATTGAAACTATCACAAAAATTACATAAACATTTGTATCGATATTAGCTCTGATTTAATAACTACGTTGACAAGAATTCAAATTAAAACAAACAGACAGTTGGACCTTTCTGTTGGCACATTACTTAAAGTTTACCATGATGAAAATAAACATAAGGAGGAGTTTAAGGAGGAAAGATAAAAGATTGAAATGAAATGGTTGAATCTTATCTTGAGATGTTTAACCAGTGATAGCACCCTCTGCTCGGTTTCGGCTGGACGTCCGTCCCGTGATGAAACACTTTTACCTTCGTGAAGATGATCCTGTCTCAACTCCGGTAAATTAGTCAAGCCAGACGCGCAGGCTGCTGCGTTTTACAGGCGACCACTTTCATCTTGCCACGGTCTCGTGAAGTCTGCGTCGGCCTCCCAGAGTGATGCCTGGTTCTGGTTTTGTTCAAGATAACTTCAGAAAGAGTGTCACCGCTTGGAGCTGTGACACTCGAAGTGGTTCACAGCTGACGTGCTGTTTGAACCTTTGCTGAAGACGTGGGCCTTTGGTGCCTGGCCGGAACGTACATCAGCTTGGAGAAAAACGTCCGTGCGTCTTCCCTTCTCCCTCAGAACTCAACAAACTCAGTGAGTGCTGAGAACTGAGTCCCAGCACGTAGACAAAACAAAAACCTGCAGGTGTGAAAACAGAGCACTCTCTGTTTAAGCACAGATGAATTGTTTTTAGAACGGACGGGAGACCGAAGGCAAGCTATGTCTAGCACTTTTCCTTTGAAACAAAAACAGTTCAAACAAATACGAAGGATTGTTCCTTCAACTTTCGACACTTATTCTGCCTAGAGCAGACAGTTCAAAGCATGATCATTCTGAGATGTTCTCTTAACTTTGTCATATTTAAAATATACCAGCTTGGTAAAATCATCATTGAAATGACAAAAATACTGTTTGATCAATTCTGAATTAACACACATTAAAGAGAAAGTTCAATCTGATTAATTAGTGTCCATTAATCCATAATAATTGTTAACCAATATAGAGTCCACTTGTCCTTGAGAAACTCCTTGAGAGTTTCAAGAAGGTGTAACACTGAGAGTTTCAGAGAGATGTGGAGAGGTGTACTTGAAGGTCAAGACAGAGGCCTATATCACTACACTTGTAAATGTGTCCCTGTGATGGACTGGTGACTTGTCCACGTTTTCCTGTGATGGACTGGAGACTTGTCCAGGTGTCCCTGTGATAGACTGGAGACTTGTCCACGTGTCCCTGTGATAGACTGGAGACTTGTGCAGGTGTCCCTGTGATGGACTGGTGACTTGCCCACGTGTCCCTGTGATGGACTGGAGACTTGTGCAGGTGTCCCTGTGATGGACTGGAGACTTGTCCACGTGTCCCTTTGATGGACTGGTGGCTTGTCCAACTGTCCCTTTGATGGACTGTTGACTTGTCCACGTGTCCTTGTGATGGACTGGAAACTTGTCCACGTGTCCCTGTGATGGACTAGAGACTTGTCCACGTGTCCCTGTGATGTACTGGTGGCTTGTCCAGCTGTCCCTGTGATGGACTGGAGAGCTTTCCAGGTGTCCTAGTGATGGACTGGTGACTTGTCCACATGTCCCTGTGATGGACTGGAGACTTGTCCTTGTGATTGTTGGATATGTGCACTGGCGACCCCCGTGACCCAAAATGGAAGAAACGGGTAAAGATAATGAATGGATGTAGCAAATGGGCAATGTTTAGGCTGATGGTCCTCATTGATCATGTGAGCAACTGGTTTTGGCTGTCATCATAAAGTCTTTATTTATAAGACTGAGCTGAATACAAAATCTCAGACTAAGGAAGTCTTTCATCCGAAAGACTTCCTCAGTCTGAGATGCATTCAGCTCAGTCTTATAAATAAAGACTTCCTGATGACAGCCAAAACCAGTTGCTCACATGATCAATGAGGACCATCAGCCTAATCATGTGATCATATGAGCAGCTGGTTTTGGCTGTCATCAGCAAACTGTTTGATCCACTTTGAGAGGGTGCTATTTATGAGACTGAGCTGAATGTAGCACCTCAGACTGAGGAAGTCTTTATAAGACTGAGCTGAATACAGCATCTCAGACTGAGGAAGTCTTTCGTCGCTCGTAAGTCGGGGATCACCTGTACTTTACAGTGTGTTGTGATGAACCTTGTAAATAAAGTAAATTTTGTTTTAGAAATATGTTCAGGTTTATAATGTTAATGTTTTATAATATGTAAATATGTCATCTCAGACTGAGGAAGTCTTTCGTCGCTCGTAAGTCGGGGATCACCTGTACTTTACAGTGTGTTGTGATGAACCTTGTAAATAAAGTAAATTTTGTTTTAGAAATATGTTCAGGTTTATAATGTTAATGTTTTATAATATGTAAATATGTCATCTCAGAAGTCTTTCATCGCTCGTAAGTCGGGGATCACCTGTACTTTACATTGTGTTGTGATTAACCCTGCAGAAAAAGTAAAATTTTGTTTTAGAAATATGTATATGTTAATATGTTTTATAATAATGTAAATATGTCACCAGAATTTAAGTTTTTATTTTTTTATTTTAAACATTTAAGTTTTATTTTATTTTAAACATTTGAAGATTTGTTGGTGAAGATTTTTTAGTGAATGTAAATAAAGTATGTGCGTAATTTGTTTAATAAAAGCAGTTCAAAAAATAGTTCTCCTAATGCAGTGTCCTGTCACATTTGTGTGTTTTATGTTAATTTTATGTTAAGTAGGCGGAGTTTAAATGTCCCTTTAAAGACCCCATAATGCATGTTTGTCCTCATAAACCACATTTTTTGACGTCCTTGTAAACCACACTGGAGTCTGGGTGCTAAAACGTGCTGTGAAGCTCCTATCGGAAAGCTAAAGGGACCCAAATTTTTTTCAAAATTTTTAGAGTGCTCTGAGCTTGGTCCCAGGTCGCTAGGACCTCGGGAAGGGGTAGACCCCGTATTACACCTTCGGGCGGGTTTGGCGAAAAAGTCCGGCTAAACCACATTGACAAACCTGTGTGTGTGTGTGTGTGTGTGTGTGTGTGTGTGTGTGTGTGTGTGTGTGTGTGTGTGTGTGTGTGTGTGTGTGTGTGTGTGTGTGTGTGTGTGTGTGTGTGTGTGTGTGTTTTCCTGTTTTAAATGTACTGTACTGCCATGAATTGCACTTTTAATGTTGATTGGAGTTGGCTGTCTTTTTAAACTGTAAATATTTAGGATTTTATTTAATTAAATAATTGTGCAATTTAACTGGTGTCAGTGTGTAAACTTGTCCCAAACCTCCTCTGCAAACGGGCCTGCGTGCTTTTAAAGGTAACTTTTTAGGTACAACCATTTTAACCTATTTTATTTATTTAAAATAGTATTTTTAATCCTTTTAAACTTCAGTGCTCAATTTTAACCACACCTGGCTACACAAACAAATAATTATTTTTAAATGTTAATCTTCTTAAAAGCCTTGCTGTGCGCTCAGTGCTTTAAGTGGAAAAAAATAAGTGTCAGTACTCTCCCTAATGTCATAATAATATGCATACCTGCAAACTCAGAAGGGATGAAAAAGGTGACAAACGTTGCGCCAACCCCCCCCCCCCCGAAAGATTTTGTAATTTTTTAACATGCTTCAGGTAAAAGTCATTTACTAACCTGATTTAATGAGAACATAAATAGGAAAGATTGTGTCAACCAAAAAATCAACAACCAACAACAGCAGCAAGTCAAATACAGCAGAACATTTTGCTAACAATGCGCTGCTCCGAGTCAACAGATGCATTTAAAAACTTAAGACTTATCTCTTCAGACAGGCTTTTGGTTAATTTTGTACATTGATTTTAGAGTTTGTTATGTTTTACCTTTTTGTATAGTACTTCTGTGATTTTATGATTTTATTTTTCCTTTTGTAAAGCACTTTGTGACTCTCATGTCTGTGAAATGTGCTATATAAATAAAACTTACTTACTAACAGTAAAAACTCATTTCTTAAATATGCTGGTGAAGATGTTTTGCCAGAAATTTTTGAATAAAGTAGATGCCATTTCCTGCATTCTGGTGTACATCTATGTTTACCTACATGTAAACATGATTCACTATTTAATATAATATAATAATAATCTGTCACATTTGTCATCTGTGTACGTTTCCCATACTTGACAGACGAAATTGGTCTTCTGCCTTTAACCCAACCACCACCAGGTGGTGCAGCGAGCAGCCGTAGTCAGCGCTCGGGGAGCTGGAGAATTAGATGTGCACTCATAGACACCCCAAGGTGTGTAGTGGCCGGGGAGCGAACCTGCGTCCTTCGGGTCCCAAGTCAAAAGCCTTAGCCATGCACTAGACATCTAACAAAATAAAGTCAGGTCCTGTGGACAGATTAAAAAATTGTTTAAATTATTATTGATCATGCATCAGGATATTAGACACCTCATTCAACTAGTTCATATAGACATCATCCTGTTTTTAAACTCACTCCTGTGGCTAAGATAATGAAATTAATGTGACACTTTATCACAGTGGCATTAGGGGTACAATTGACATTTATTTTAGCCTATTCTGCCTCCACATGATTTTATCTTTGATCTTAGCTGATATCATTATTGATTTTACTTGATTTTATCACTTGTTTTATTTTATTTATTTTTTAAGCAAGCCTAATCTGCATCCACATGATTTTATCTTTGATCTTAGTCGATATTATTATTGATTTTATTTGATTTTATCACTTGTTTTATTTTGATCTTTGCTTTGTTACACTTTGTAGCACTTTGAGATTTTTATTAATGAAAAGTGCATTATAAATGGAATTCATTATTATTGTTTTTATTTAGTTTAATTTGTAACACAACATGCCATTTTACTAAACAATGGTGACACTCAACTGCATGTATAAAAATATTAACTTTACCCAATGAACAGGTGACATTTTAATAACCACCAACAATGAATTTAGGAGGGGCTTTTTACAGTTTTCTGATTTAGTGATACACACCGTGGTGAAGTTAAGGCCGGCGCAGAGCTCCGCGCTGGACCGCGCCACGCGCTGCGCGTGGGGGGTTCACAGCAGAGCACAGCGTGGAGCAGCGTGTGGCTCCAACGTTTTCGCTCCAAATACTTGATGTCATTTGAGCAGAAGCAGGGCGGAGCGTTTAGCTACGGGACAAATTGAGGTCGCTGATTGGTCATTTGCTGACAGCCTACTGATTTGATTGACAGGTCGGGTCTGAGAACAAGTTCATTCATTCCTCCTCATCGGAGGAGGAAGTGAATGGTGACCGCTTCAAGCGATCACTTGACTTTTGGCAAAAAAACAAAAGAAAAGTCCAGATCAGCGATGAAGAAGAGGAATTTAATTCATTTGTGTGTCACACAAAACAGTCCGCCACCAGGGCAGTTTATGTGAGACACCGCACGCGCGTGAGCGGTCGTAAAATTTGAGCTTGGCTCGTTCAAAGGCTTTTGCAAGCGCAGTTCGCACAGCGTGGCGCCGCGTGGCCTCGCGCTCGCGCGGAGCTATGCCTCGCCCTTTAGTTTACGACCCCGTCATGTTCTCATCAGCGTGGTTCTTTTGTGTCGTGTCGTCACTTTTCAAAACTGCATGTTGCAGTTTTTTTTTTAATCTTTGTGAAGCTTCAAGAGCTCCCACATGTTGGAGGAGTTGGGTCGAACAGTTTTCTCTGCGTCGTTCATTTGTAAAATTTACTTAATTTCCTTTGAAAACACCGCCTCTGTTCAACTTCCGCCTCCCTCGCGCTCTGTTGAACCTCCGCAAATTGCGCTGCATTTTTTTTTTTTTTTTACAGATTTTGCTGTTGTCTCCTCCCCCTGTCTATCCTGAGACTGTGATTGGCCAAATGACGCGCTCCACCAAAGATGTTTTATTGTCAACAGATGCATTGCTGTTTCTTGAAATCCAGTCAGGGGGAAATTATGCCGTCTGCCTTGGGTCTTTCAAGTGGAGAAGACGAAAATAAGTTCCGGAACACACCGTACTCTAAAAAAAAAGTCCCGGTTCTCTCAGGGTTAAATTTTATAAGTGGTGGAACTGCGTTCTGGTGCGTTCCGGCCCACTTAAAACACTGTGTGCGCTCCTGTGGCAGACATTTGCAGCAGAGCTAAACGTAGGTGCGACCTATACACCGGTGTGACTTATCTAAGGATTTTTCCAATCTATTGGTGATAATTGGACAATGCGACCTATACACCGGTGCGACCTATACACCAGAAAATACAGTAACAAATGTTTTGTTGGCCTTTTATTCAGGCTTCACACTTTGTAACCCTGCAGCATGCTTGAGTTCATGCAGTAGATTTTCAGGGAGTCTGTAGTACAAATACTTTCTTCTGGTTTACTATTGATGCAGAGGTTGTAATGAAATGGGAGACAAAGGTTAGACGCTCGCAAACTTTATTAGAGGAACTGTAGAGATGCCATTTCAGCCCAGTGTCTTCTGCCCCCTGTCACAGCAGTGTCCTCTGGTGACAAGACTTGTTGTATTAAACAGCACCATCTCCCACCCACAAGGTTTTATATAATCTGTATACAGTATACTATTCACAGTGATCATTAAATACAAGTACAGAGCTTTACATGTTGTGCTGTAATTAGATTTTTTTTTTCAAGTCTTCTGACTGAAGTGCTTTGAATCTGTGAGTCATTTATTAAAACTAATCAGTCAAAGTGGTTCTTTGGTTTCAAGAGGCTTCACCACATCTCCTCTTTATTTCATCCATTTGTATGGTCATTGTAGTCCAGTCAGGAAAACGACTGCTTTTATTTCATTCTGCACACTCTACAGACTATCAGTCAGACATTACAGCTGGATTTATGTTAAGTTATAAATGTCAAAAATATTTGGAACTTGCTGAAGATGATTGAGTAAAAATACTTTAATTTTTAACTTAATGATACCTACAATTTGTTTTGTTTTTAATGGGGGTTATGCATTTTATATATCTAGGAAGTAAAAGGTATTTATAGAATACTGTGCAAAAGGTTTAAACCTCCTCTAAAATATTTATTCCTAGCAATCAGTGACTCTAGTTATTTAAATTGGACCTGATAAATTGTTCTGACAATTTTACAGAAAATCTGTTTGGGAACCACTTTGTCAGGAATTAAAAACTTTTTCACAAGTTGAACTCAGGTGTTTTTGGTCATTTTCAAAGTCTTAACTTACATAATAGGAACATGTTGTGTGTTTGTCACAAGCAGCTGCAGTGTGTCAAGATCTAATTCTAAATAAATGATAGGACGTTTTCTGGTTCAGCCTTTGAGTTCAGGAGCAGTTTATACAGCCAAGTCAGATTTAAGTGGCTTTACAACAAATAAAACTATTCCTCTGAACATGATTAAATACTGGACTGGAAAAAAAAAAAAGGGAAAAGCAGCCTGAGTTAAAAAACAAAACTTTAAAAGAGCTTTTGATTTTATTTATTTTTTACTTTAATTTTTTTTTAAGTCAACCAAATACAAAGCAAACCAGAATGAAAAACAAAAACTCACAAAAAAAAAATTCTGGATTTTCTTCTGACATCATTTATTTTACAAGTATTCATTCATCAATCAGCTGTATTTACAGTGTTATGTGTGCCACATCGAAATCGGGTCCATTTCCCCCATTGTTTATCATATTTAAGTCCTTTCAATCTAAGATTGTTTGTGATTTTTTTCCATTATTGAAATTTCCTCCACAATCCAGATCCAGTCTTCTTGGTTAGGTGGGTCTTGCTTCAACCATCTTTTTGTTATTGTCTTTTTACTAGCAGCCAGGATCACCTTTGTCAGAAACATATCTTCTTTCCTCTCCACATCCCTTATATTCTCCAAGTACATCACTAGACATGTATTTGGAATTGTATACAGTAACCCAAAAATGTAGACAATCTAACTTGTTTCCAGTATACAGTAGTTATTTTTGTACAACTCCAAAACATATGTGAGTGATTGGCTTCTACGTCTCCACCAACATTCTTGTAATGTAGAAGTCTCTTTACTTTTAATTTTAGGTGTTTTGAAAAACCTTGTTAGATTTTTTTCCAACAAAATTCCCTCCATGAGAGTGAATTTGTTGGGCTTTGCTGAATTTTCACACATTTGGAACCATTCTTCATGTTGTATATTAATCTTCAGTTCTGTTTCCCATTTCTTTTTCAGATACAGTGTGGTTTCCTCTCCACATTCCCCCAAAGAATTATAAAAAGCCGAGATGGGTTTTACTTTTTATATTTGTAAATATGAGTCTATCACTACTCCAATGACACCATAATTTGTGTCAAGTTGTTTAATTTGCTTTGTAGTCTTATTTGTAAATACCTAAATAATTCTCTATCTTCTAAATCATATTTTAATTCTTGAAAACTCATTAATTGTCCATTTTTCAAAAGAGTAAAAATTGTAGTGATTCCTTTTATTTCCCACTGTTTAAATACTTTATCCATTTGTCCTGGTTTAAACTTGGTATCATACCTGAACCAGCAGCAGAGGCTTTTCTTTGAAATTATATATTTCTATCACAGAGTATGTTTCTAAAGTGAATTTTAGAGTTGTATTCATTTTATCCTTGAGAGATGCTGCCAGCAGTTTGTCAGATATAAGAACTTGAATTTTATAAGTTTTAGAAATTTTAATTAATATTTGATCAAAACCACTTTGAATGACGACAAATGCTTGAAAGCAAATCATAAATACTCTTTGGGATGACTGTAGACCTACACCATACCATACCATTTTATTTATAGAGCACTTAAAACAGCGACAAGGCCAACCAAAATGCTGTACAAACAGAAAAACAGTCAACACATAAAGCAACATACAGAATGAAGTTAAATCAGAATACTGTACAGACATAAAAACATTACAGATAATACATATAACGACTAACCTGTGTGAAGCAAACGGGTTCAAAACACAGATCATCTGGTGTTGAAAGCTACGGAATAGCAGTAGACAGTACAAGAGCCGTCATTATTTATACTATTTCCACATTTTTAATATGTGGTAAAGAAACGACATGTGAAAAATGACAGACAACACGTTAAAGTCGCAGCTTTTCACCCACACACCATCAGAAGCCCTTGAAAGCAAGATCTTTAAACATCTGCAATTATTAAGAACACAGTTATAAAGATCTTGCAGCCATATAAACAAAACCAGCAGTGAAGGTGCATTCATTATTACCGTATTTTCAGGTCTATAAGTCTCACCTCTCTATAAGTCGCTTTGTCCAATTATTGGCAATAAATTGGGAAAATCCATAAACATATCGCACCTCTATTTAAGTTGCATCTATTATGCGTCACCGCTGACACGTCACCTATGTTACGCGTCACCGCCCTGCTGCATATGGCGGCCACAGGAGCGAGCGAGCACAGAAGCACTTTACAAGATTAACACGGTAAAAACAATTATTGTTTGCTGAAAATTATAGCAAAGATGTAGCCTGGTTAAAACCAGACCCTTGTCCTTCACTTCGCTTTGTACTAGGGTCTGGGACTTCTCCCATAGACAAGGATTTCTCAGGTAGATTTTTGACCGGACCAATCAGAGAACAGTTCGGCGGAGTTTTGTTCGTTTAGCCTGGCGAGGTCCAGGCTATTCAGATAAATAGCTCAGAAACCACTCGGTGGATATTTTTTCTGCTACCAGTGTGTAATTATATGGCTCTAATTTACTGACTGTTGGCCTGGATGAAACATTTGAGATAAAATTCGATTTTTTATAATTTATTTTCGTAGCGCACCCGAGGCTGTTTGGAAAATGTCAAACCGAAACAATTTAAATCCAGCAGATTTGACCATTTCGTGAATTGATTTAGGAACTGTTAAGCTCAGGAACACTTCTGATATAACGTCAGCTAAGAAATATATTTTTTCTCAGCAAAGAAATAATAGTTTTTTACCTTGTTTTCTTGAAAATTCCTTCGTGGCGGCAGCCATTTTAACTGACGACGTCAGTCGACGTCGTTCAAAACTCCGCCTTCTGTTCTCTGATTGGTCCGGTAATCCGCCTTCTGTTCTCTGATTGGTCCGGTCAAAAATCTACCGGAGAAATTGTTGTCTATGGGAGAAGTCCCAGACCCTAGTACGAAGCGAAGTGAAGGACAAGGGTCTGGTTTTAACCAGGTTAGCAAAGATGTGTCTTAGCTGAACTTTTCCTTAATAAATGAACGCAATTGTCAAATCAGCTGGATTTAAAAAGTAGTTTCGCTACGAGCACCCGCACGGGTGGGACCGCAGCATTTTCTTTAAAATTTAGCAAAATAAACGCTTAAAAATATATATTTCTTCGCTGACATAGCACAAGTGTTCCTGAGCTTAACCGTTCCTTAATAAATTCACAAAATGTTCAAATCTGTTGGATTTAAATTGTTTCGCTTTGACGTCTTCCAAACCGTCACATGCGCTGTGAAAATAAATTATAAATAAATCAAATTTTAGCTCAAATGTCTCATACAGCTAATAGTTTGTAAATGTCCATCTAGTAATTACTTTCTGTAAGTTTCATAAAAAATCTGTCCTGTGGTTTATGAGCTATTTGCTAAAAAGTACCCGGAAAAACAACAAAGCTAACCACTGCACATCTACGGAGCTAAAACATCGAATTTTATCTCAAACAACTCCAACAGCTAACAGTTTGTAAATGTCCACCTAGTAATTACTTTCTGTAAGTTTCATAAAAATCTGTCCTGTGCTTTAGTAGTTCATACCTCCAGAGCAGAAGGCCGGGCTGTGACAGAGTGAGTCCGACCAGAGGAGGCTGCCGTCAGACACATGAGGTGGGAACGATCAGTGTAACCTAGCGGACAAAAGTGGTACTGCACTCCTAGTGGCCGAAAGTGGTACTGCACCATTTTTTTGCCAAAATGAAAAACGGTCATATCTGAGCCAAAAATTGGTCTAAAAATATGGGGAAATCCATAAACATGTTGCACTGCTCAATAAGTCGCAGGGCATGCAAAATAGGCAAAAAGGTGTGACTTATAGACCAGAAAATACGGTATTTACTTTTACATCATTAAATAATGACGTGACTACGTGTAGTTTTTGCATGATCTGTGCAGGTCGTGAGCTCCTGCCTTGAAGCCGGCGCTCTGCTTGTCCTAGTAAAGGCTTTCAGACACAAACTCTGGGTGTATGGTGTAGTGTCCAGCTTGGTAGGGCCTCACCACATGGAAGCAGCTGTAGCAATCACTGTTGGCAGACCACAGGGACATAGTGCGGCTTCAGAGGGAGTAATAAGGGTACAAAAAGATCAAATAAGTGCATGTGAGTTAATGTGCACCTATAGTCCAGAGTGGTGTTGGAGCTGCATCTCCTGAACTGCGTCTGAAAGCAGCGAGAGGCAGCAGGAGGGTTGCTTGCTTGTGCTTGAAGTTGAGTTCCAGCGTGTAACCTGACCAAAAATAACACAGTTCCCTTATCAGTCAGGTCTCTCTGTGCAACATAATTGCTTTGGGAAATTGCGCCCCCGCATGATTACCTGAAGGAATACACTCACGCTTTTACGGCAGGGGCGTCAGCGTCACGCCAGAGTCCCCTCCCTCTGGGTATTTAAGACGCGGACGCCCATCCTACGTCCTCTTATTGCCCTTCACCTCGCTTAAACCTGAACACTCTTCACGGAACTTCTCTGTACTTCATCGCTCGACCAGAGGTGAGCTCGCTCCCTACACAGAGCGTAGATAATTTTTTCCTGCGTACTGCCGGGCTGGCGAAAGCTGGTCCGACACATTTTTCCTTCACCCCAAAGTTTTCTTCTCCTCTCTCCACAGACTGCTTCGCTCAACGGCGCTAACTGCGCCACACCGCTACCCTGCTAACGAGTAGCAGGCTAGCCTGGCGAAAGCGACGCGAGGAGGGAGATGTCTCCGGACAACGTTAGCATTGCTAACGAGCTCAACTCTTCTCAGCCAAGGCTCTTGAGAAGGTAAAGTGAAAACACAAAACTCTAAGAAGACCAACAGGCCAGCGAGCCCCAGCTCCCTTTTCTCTTCTGCTTTTCTGTTGCTCGGTTAGCGAACGCTAACTGCACGGCACGCTACCTGCTAAGCTAACGTAGCTGACAGGCCAGCAGCCGTGAGCAGCTCAGCGAGAGGACGTCTTCGGACGAGGAACTCCGGCAGGCAGCGTGCTCCGGCTCCCGAACCTGCTTCAGCGGATCTGGCTACCCACTTTCAGCAGCGGACACCCATAAGGCCTATCCTGTCTGCTCAGGGATGCTACACGCGGACACTTGACGCTTTTCTCACGGATGACCCCGGAGAAAGGAGAGTGGAAGTCGAGTAACCCCACTGCTATCTGGCTAGCTCACACGGTTAGCATGGCTAACCAGGAGCACCCTTGACAACACGGGGCGGACGATCAGCGTTGCTAACACGCAACGAAGGACACCATCGTGAGGTATGTGAAAATGCTTGGTCTAGCTTGCTAGCCAACCTTCTCATATTTTGCCTGAATCTACGGTAGAATTCATCGCAATAACTAAGTGTTTTTTACCGATGCTACGTTGCTCGATGGCCCATCTTAGCACCGCTAGCGGGCTAACGAGTACCTCCACGTTTAGCCCCGGCTAACAAGGAGGCTCTCTGTCCAGCACAGTCCAGGAGGACAATTTTCGGTTTACCTGTTCAGCTACGCTACCTGGTAATTTTCCTATGCCCACAACGAGAACATCGTGACGCTGAGAGCTTATCCACACATGAGGCTATGGATGACTCTCTGACGTTAACCATGTCAGGGCCCGAGGGACCCTGGTGGGGTGGACAAGGACGAGTGGCCTCGGTGCTGCAGGCCCACCAGGCAGAAAAGCTGCAGGAGCTGCAAGGGGCCACCAACAAAAGGAAAAGAAAAACCACATCTCTGTGTGGAAGTCACGGGTCACCTGACCCTGAGATACCCCTGCACCATTACAGGCTCTCTCACTCACAGAGGGAGAGAAAATGCCGAACTTTTACCACCAGTACCTATGTTAGAGGAGCACAGACTAGCTGGTTCTGAAAATTTAAACACACAAGAACACTCAGACCCTTGTGTAACAAAGAGAAATTGCCATCCACACACGACAATAAAGTCTTATGCCTGGTACCCACTGGACCCTTGTCGGACGGCTGAAGCGGCCGGTTTACATTCAAAGTCTATGCGGAGACACGTCGAGGCACGGCGAACCGTGAAGCGGCGCGTTTTGAGTGATTGAAGCGGCGCGGCGGCACGCGGCAGTTCCTTTCCACGCACGCGCGCGTCCGAAAGCAACCTACGCGTCAAGCTACGTCGAGCCCCAACGTCATAAAATTCAATCTCTGGTGGCTCGACGCGTCCAGCAAACAATCGGTAGAGCCTCTGCTATGTGATTACACAACGACAACTGGACTTTTTTTGGACTTTTTAAACTTACCCGATCGTGCCTCCATGAATTGGAACCAAACTCCGGTAAGAAACGTGGCATTTTAAACAGTTGCTGCTGTCCGCTCAGCGCACGATCACCCCAAACATAAAAAAAATGTTTTAATCTCAACAAAGACTGTCTGAGATGCAGTTCGGCTCGTAGAAAGCCCACTCCAGTAGGAGCGGGGATCACGTGTTGCTGATTTTATCTGCCAGCAGCATGAAAACACAACAACTGATGACCCTCTGCCTCCCCCTAGTGCGCGTCATCAGACGCGTCCCAGTGGGTGCCCGGCATCAGTGACAAGCGGCCAAAAGGGGGCGGCAGGTGCGTTCTGACAATTTAGGTGGGGACCTGGCATCAGACTACTGAACACCTCCTGGTCCCAAAATGGGAACAGGGCCTCAGGCTTACCCGCCCACGCGGAACGGGAACCTGACCTTTTGAGCCCAGACTTCACTTGTAAAACGCTACAAGGAGCTGGTGACATGTGTGTGCGCACTAAACATAACTCGTCTACTGTATGTATAATAAAAACAAACACTGTTTCATCCATATACAAGAATAAAAGTACCAAAGCACAGACTGCCCTGGTTCTTGACTCGAGCCCCACTTTTGTGAAACACAAACTACTAGGTCAGACTATGAACCGCAGTAGGACACACGAGTTCTGCCTGAGACAGTCAGATCTCGCGATGTCTTCTGTTGGGCAGACCAACCTGCTCCAGAGCACGCAAGAAGGGTCGAAGGCCACCCCTCTCGCACTCAAACATGACAAGCAGCAGTTAGACATGCCTTCCAGGCTCATGGCGCATGCGCAGGCCTGGAGGGCGTGTCTGCCAAACGAATGGGTCATGGCGATGGTACGTAGTGGGCACAAGTTGCAGTTTATCAAAGGACCGCCCCCCTTCGCAGAGGTGCTGCGATCGGACAATAACCCAGCATGCGCGCACGTGCTGAGGGATGAAGTGTCAACGATGCTACAGAAAGGAGTAATAAGTATTGTCCCAAAACAAAAACTACGCTCCGGTCATTGCAGCGAGTACTTCCTGGTGCTCAAAAGGGATCAATCCCTGAGGCCGATCCTGGATTTCAGGACTCTGAACAAGAGAATAAGAACTTTCAAGTTCAAGATGCTTACTTCGGCAGGTCCCCCAGTCCGTGAGACCTGGAGACTACGCATGTACATGTACATTCGAAAGACACCTATTTCCATGTGGGCGTGCGGAGGAGGCACAGAATATTCCTCCGGTTTGCCTCCGAGGGGAAGGCTTATGAATTCAAAGCCTTACTCTTCGGTTTGAAGACTGCTCTTCGTACATTTACTAAATGTCTGGACGCAGCCCTGACCCCTCTTAGGAATCAAGGAGTCAGGTTTATGAACCACCTGGATGACCTCCTGATTCTGGCCGGAAGCAGAATACAGGCCCAGTTACACTCCTGCAGGGTGATCTCTCACCTGGAGTTTCTCGGTTTTGTCACAAACCTACAAAAGAGTGACCTAACTCCATCACAGATTACCGTATTTCTGGGAGTACAGGTCGACACCATCCGGTACAGAGCATGGCTCTCAAAGGAACGAGTTTCCTCGATTCGTAATTGCCTGGCAAAGTTTAAACTGGATCAGCGGGTCCCCCTGAAAACGTGCCAACACCTCTTAGGCCTCTTGGCGACAGCCATACCCTGTGTGCCACACGCATTGCTGAAAACGCGGGTCCTACAAGTGTGGCTAAACAAACAGACGCAACCCACCCTGCCTGGTCAAGCAGGAAAGGTTAGGATAGATTCAGAGTGCCTGAGGGCCCTGGAACCTTGGAGAGACTTGTCTGTTTTCACGGAAGGGGTCCCGCTAGGGTGTCATCTTGTGTGGTCATCACGACGGACGCCTCAAAAACAGGATGGGGGATGATATGCAAAAATCTGAACGACCGTGGCCTTTGGAATAAACAGGAGGCAAGATTACATATCAACTTCCTGGAATTGTTGGCCGTATTCCTGTCAGTAAAACACTTTTTTGGCAAAGGTCTGATTGCAGGGCAGCACGTCCTGGTGAAATTAGATAACAGGACCACGGTGTCCTTCATCAACAGGTAGGGAGGGACAAGGTCTCAAGCCCTCGTCGGACTGACGTAGAAGATGCTCACGTAGTGTACTCCGAGAATCTTGTTGCTCAGAGCGACTCATGTTCCCGGTGAACTGAATTATGGAGCGGATGCCCTCTCGAGAGGGCCTCTCTTGGCGTCAGAATGGAGACTGAACCCACGAGTCGTGGAACAGGTCTGGTCACGATTTGGGAGAGCCTCTGTGGACTTGTTCGCTTGCAGAACTAGCTCACAGTGTGACCTTTACTTCTCTTTGAAGGAAACAGATGCACCGTTGGGAATGGATGCTCTGGCCCATGATTGGCCAGTAGGGGTGCTGTACTATGCTTTTCCACCTGTCCCTCTGATTCAGGTGACACTGGAACGTGTACGTCAGGGAGCCCTCTCCCTGATTCTGATAGGCCCCAGGTGCCCGCAGAAACCGTGGTTCCCGGAACTGATCTCAATGTTATCAGGGATACCATGGCAATTGCCTTCTCACTGGGACCTGCTGACTCAGGCACGTGGGCAGCTTCTACACCCAAATCCGGAGTTGTGGCGGCTTTCAGCCTGGCCACTGAAGAGAACTGGCTGAGGGCCTAAGGTTTGATTGCTTTTTCTCCAAAAACAAACAGCAACAACATACACAAGGGAGTCCCTTAGTGTTTATGTTTACTTGGGAGATGTTCAATGGAGGGGTTTCCCTCTCCTTTAACAGGTCTCCAACATCAGGATGGGCCCCCCTTTGACAGTCCTAGTAAGTTGTCTGTTCAAGGAGCTGATGAGGGACTCGTGTGTGCCCCTTGTATATATGATTTTTTTTTCCCTGGGGACCTGGAAGGTTATCCTGTGCTTGAACTGGGTTCTTTATCTCCACATTGCCACCTGGTTGCCAGTAGTGTATGGGGTCCCTTGCCCTTTTCCTCCTGTTTCTCAAAATTTCCAGGGAAAGAGGAGATGATGGGTAATCACACTAGCGGAGCACGCTTGTGCTGTCTCTAGCTGGTGTTTCATCTGTGTCCAGTGGTAATATCAAGCTGATTTTCTACATGTGGCATTTTTTTTCTTCTCAGGCTGTGCTCTCTACATACCTTGTAGAGAGCAGCTGGGAAATGCCTGTCGTATTAAGGCAGATGTTCTCACATGCATTTTGCTGAGCATTTCAAGGGCGTGAATGAATTACGTTCCCATAGCAATTATGTTGCACCGAGAGACCTGACTGATAAGGGAACTAATAATAATAATAATGAATTCAATTTATAACACACTTTTCATTAATGAAAATCTCAAAGTGCTACAAAGTGCAACAGAATTAAATGTCAATAAAACAAGTAATAAAACAAGTAAAATCAATAACAGTATCAACTAAGATCAAAGATAGAATCATGAGGAGGCAGAGTATGCTTGGTTAAAAAGAAAGGTCTTCAAGCCGCTCTTAAAGTCAACCAGTGACTGTGGAGCTCTTAGGCAGTCAGGAAGAGAGTTCCACAGGCGGGGGGCAGCCACACTGAAAGCCCGGTCTCCCATTGTCCTTAATTTGGTTCTCGGAATGTGAAGTAGATGACTGTTCTGTGACCGTAGAGACCGGGTGGATGAGTATGGTGCAAGAATGTCCTTTAGATAATCTGGTGAAGTTCCGTGTAAGCATTGATGTGTAATGAGAGCAGTTTTGTACTGAATTCTGTAGGCGACAGGAAGCCAATGAAGGTTATGGAGAATGGGTGTAATATGTTCAAATTTACGAACTCTCAACAAAATCCTTGCTGCACTGTTTTGAATATATTGAAGCTTCTGAAAGTTATGCACCATAACTCATGTTCCCTGAAGGAAGGGAATGAGGTGCAACATACCTGGCCCTTTCAATGCTGAAAGCTCGGTGAAGTGCATTTTAGAGGACGTAGGATGGGCGTCTGCGTCTTAAATACCCAGAGGGAGGGGACTCTGGCGTGACGCTGACGCCCCTGCCGTAAAGGCGTGAGTGTACAGGTAGTCCCCGATTTACGAGCGAGATCCGTTACAACGAGGCGCTCGTAAACCGGAAATCTCGTATTTCGGAACGGTTGCCATGTCTCTCGTAAGTCCGGAATTTCGCTCGTAAATTGGAACGGTTTCGCTAGCGCGACTACAAACACTCGTTTTTCATCAAAAAACTGCTTATGAGTGCATAAAAATGATCGGAAACGTGTGTCCACATGTTTAGCTAACGAACTGTGGTGAAAAAACACATGAAAACTCAGTATTTTTTGCGTTTTTTCCAAAAATTTGCCAGCTCTTAAGTCTGGAACCTCGTAGATCAGAGCGCTCGTAAATCGGGGACTACCTGTATTCCTTCAGGTAATCGCACGGGGGCGCAATTTCCCATAGCAATTATGTTGCACCTCATTCCCTTCCTTCAGGGAACATGAGTTACGGTGCATAACTTTCAGTTTTCTTCTCGTCTTTTAAAATATTGGTCCAGTTCCTTGGAAATGTGACATGCTCAGTGGTATCACTTTATTTCAAGGACCCAGTTGGTGAGATGTTGACTTACTTGGGTTGTCGAGCTGAGAGTGGATATGTGTTCCTTTGATAATCCTTTGCCCTGTACAGAAAATACATACAAGTCAGTGTTTGATGATAGTTTTCTTTGAGCTAGATGTCGGACTTGTTAATAATTACGTTTGGGCCTTCCTGAAAGAGGTGGGAAGCTGAACGTCAGAGGCAGCAGGAGGCTCAGTCGGATGGAGTTTCTGCACTCTGTCAGGTGTAATAGGAGGCATGTGCTGTGGGTTGTCTGCGTTAGAAGAGTTCTCAGGACAAGTTTGGACAGGACCGTGAAATGACAAATGTCTCACAGGGGGGAAAAGAGGACGGCCAGAGTCCACAGGGGGCAAAGACAGTGGAGGTGCACGCGTCGCTTTGTGGCTGGACAAAAGATTGTGAGGAAACAGGAAGTCCTGAGGAGGCAAAGAAAAGAGAGACACAAAGGCAGAATCATTTGGAGGATAGATTGTGACAAAATGAAATAAATACATAATAATGAAATGTATCATTTAAATATTAAATACATAATTAAATCATTAAATACACAATATACAATTAAATTATTTATTTCATGATTTATCACATTCCAACCACGTGTGTATGGAGGACGGAAGGTGACAAAATTACATACAGTATGTAAATCATGAAATCAAAAATTTAAAAGGTACATTTCTTTATTTAATGGTGTATTTAATAATTTATTTGTATATTTAATGATTTAAATATGTATTTAATAATTAGATGATGCATTTAATAATTATGTTTGTATTATGTATTTATTTATTTATTTCATTTTGTCACATTCTGTCCTCCATAGTTTCACAAAGAGAAACAAGA
Organism: Garcialebias charrua; assembly: GCA_038048925.1. Classification (NCBI taxonomy): domain Eukaryota; kingdom Metazoa; phylum Chordata; class Actinopteri; order Cyprinodontiformes; family Rivulidae; genus Garcialebias; species Garcialebias charrua. The sequence continues at coordinate 377 of JBBPBX010045845.1, read as the reverse complement.
AAGGGTTTTTGGTCCAAGCTTCCAGAGAACGCTTACATTTAAGAGTAGTTTTTTTTTTGTTTGTTTTGTTTTGTTTTTTGTTTGTTTGTTTGCAAACACTAGAATTCAAAATTTACATAAATATTTTGTTTCTTTATGTTCATCGCACAGCTTGTGCAACTTTTCTGGTGTTGATCTTGCAGCTTAAAATGTCAAAACACTAAAAGTTCTGGTTGATGACAAACACATTTTTAGATTTGTCTTATATTTTCCAAATCTTCATAATATTCAGCTAAATGCACTAAAAACTAAAAGATGAGACAATTTTGAGTAAAATTAAACCATTTTTGGCAACAACAACAAACAAACAAAAAAATATATATACAAGTAGTATATAT
>JBBPBX010045844.1:0-26833 GCA_038048925.1 Garcialebias charrua | reverse complement strand
TTCTCTCATAAAATACGTTGTCAGCTTCAGTTCGGATCAGAGTGGAGGTGGACCGTCAAATTATCCCATAGGCACTTCTTTAAACATATACTGTACGTCATGGTACATTGTGTCTTTTGTTATTCTCAAGGAGTACATTTATTTACAGCCAACCACAATATATAAACACAGGACCCATAAACAACAACACACGTACTAAACACAGTTAACACTTAAATATTGTCATAGCTAAATAAATTATTTCATGCCAGAGAATATCTGCACCTCAAAGGGCGCATTGCAACTTGAGGGATGGTTGAGTCATCAAGATACAGAACTGTGCAAAAGTTTTAAACCACCCCTCAGTTCTATTCAGCTCCTAAGGAGTCACACTTTCTTGTCATGTTTGGAAGTGGTTTAGGTCTTTCAACATCTTTATCTTTTCCTTATTTGTGACCACAGCAGCATACTGTATTGTGCACTTCATTCTGGGAAAAAATGAAGCAAGTGAACATCGTAAGGACAAAAGAAGATGTGTCAGGTCTAAAATACTATCTCCAGCAGATGAATATCTGAGCGTATGACATTTACAAAATGTCTTTAAAATATATAAAAAATAATGAAGCCAAACCATGACAGGACCTAACAGAAATATCCTCCTTCAGTTGATTATCAACTGTATAACAAAAGAACTCTTTGGGGAAACATTTTGTTGTTGCTGAAATACTGTTTTATGTGTTCATCTTTAATTGCTTTTTGTTATATTATCAGTAAAATAAATGGGAACATTTTTTGTGACACACTGGTAGTTTAAAAATGTCTAAAAAAAGTTTTTTAATTCAACAACTCAGTTTCTCTTGTAAGTTCAAGAGTTTTTTAATGTCAGAATGAGTCCGATTGAATTGCTTCAACAAAATACTTTCCTTCGAACATGGGCAGGTAAAGGACAAAAAATGTGTGGAAAAATGAAGAACTTGAAGAAATGCTAATCAAGTTCACTTGCAACCTAGCTGGGGGTTTGTTACATTTTTTTAAATACCATTTTACTTTTTGTCTATTATTGTCTTTGTTGTCATCACTTTTTGTTAAAACCAGGTCTCTGAGTCCCCGAGGCTCAATGGGATTAACCTGTATAAATAGAGGTTGAATGGAAATTTTTTTTTTCTTCGTGAACAAATCCTTTCCACTTGATGAATACATGGTTCCCACACATGTGACCGGTATTGCGCAATACCAGGTTTTCCGACATTTATGGAGGCGCATTCGAGGAAGGTGGCGAACAGACAGTCTAGAGCTCAGTATATTGATATTTTTGACCAAGAGCAATATATAGGCATAAAATAGATGCGGTCTGAGTTGACCCCTATGAGGTGGAGAAAGAAATTATGTCAGACGAAGCAGACAAGTTGTTATAATAATAATAATAATAATAATAAACTTTATTTGTATAGCACCTTCCACAATGCCTTGCATTGACCAAGGTGCTTAACAGGATAAAAAGAAGAATAAACGGGAACAATAGATCAATGAAAATAGAATAAGAAACCACAGCGATAAAAGAAGGCAATGGAAATAAAAAAATGCTACATACTAAAATAACACAAGTAATAAAAGTTACACACAGAAAGCTTTTTTGAACAAGTGAAATAAAAATGCAATTGAAATAAAGATGCTACATACTAAAATACAAAATAATAAAAGTTACACACTGAAAGCTTTATAGTTTATAGTTTATAGTTATAGAGAAATTACTCTGATATTGTTAATTATTTAATGAACACGAAGAGTGTCTACAAGTGCCTACAATGGAGGAGCTTCACAACTTTAAATCCATGGATGCTTATAATCAATAATGGAGTTGTGAAGGACGTCCGAACTCTTCATGGTAATAACAGTTCTGGTGACTGGCAGAGTAAGTGATTACAACAATATACACGTAGAGTTCTCTCATAGCTTGCTACAAGCTAAGCTAATCTTTGCTATGTTAAAGATTGCTGATATTTACTGTAGTACAAGCTACAGCAGCTTAGATGCTGTAGCTTGTACTTCAGTAAACATCAGCCACGTTTACTGTAGTACAAGCAGCTGATGTAGCTTGTACTATAGTAAATATCAGCCATGTTTACTATAGTACAAGCTACATTGTAGAGAACCCTCATCTCCTCGGACGAGGCGTGCAGATGGATATATCTCGGGGGGGGGGTGTCTTTTTCATTCATTCAACCTTTATTTAAACAGATAGATCACATTGAGCCTTGAAACTCATTTACAAGTGAGATCTGTTGGACAGACAATAAAAGTGGTGAAAAATGACACATAGGGTTTGGAGACCAAAAAAAATCCTAGCACATTTTTGACCTCTGTTTGAAGGTCAAAAATGTGGTAATGAAAAAAGTCTTGCACACAAGCACATAGTGACGCCGACATTACGCAGAGGGCTGGGGGGGGCGGGGAGCTGCCGAGGACGGCCAGAGGCGAGAGTCTTGAAATGATGACATAATGTTTATTCAGCTGGGCTCCTCTGAAAAAGTCTGTGGAATTCCTCAGTAGCAGGTTTGGGAGAGGGATGAGAGCATCAAGGTTACAAAACTTCTCCAGGCGTGTTGAGATAGGACAGTCAGGGAGCCAAATGTCAGATAAACACAATTGTTTTGGGAACAGGCAGAACTTTAATGACATCTACCTTCAGTCTGTGTCGGTCCACTCGCTTCCAAAATGTCCAAATTAAAATGACCACACCAATGGAACGTGCCTTAGAAAATCCCCAAGATCTAATCCATCCAGCCAAAAGTCTGGGTTATCGAGACATGAACCAAGCCATCATGTAAGGCAGGCAGCCTGAGCAGGTCCAGATTTGCTGCCGACGTCTTCCCTTTGTGTTGATAGACCAGGAGCCAGCCAAATCCAAAAAGCAGGAACCAGTTATCATAAATCCAATTAAATATTTGTCCTTAAGATCCACAGATGACAGCAGAGATAGACACGTCATCAAGTCTTCCAAGTCGATGAGATATCCATCTGTGTGCATGCCAACAGGGCAAATCGGCTCACCTACAGCCTGTCTTCTTTTTGAAAAAATGTTATCAGTTGTGTTGAGGGACCAACTGACCAAATTGAAGTCCATAGTTATGATTCAGAAGATTTTGTAGAAGAGAGGCTCTCAGACAGTTTCACAGATAAGACAAAGCAAAAGCAAAGTGGAGACCGAGAGGAGACGTCCCACCCTTGAGAAGAGCAAGTCTTGAATGCTACCTCTGCTATCGACCAAGGATGCTGAAATTGCCAACAATTGGATTTATAATAACAATTGGATTTATGATAACAGGTTTCGGGTGAAGAGAGGGACGTAGCTGTCAACTGACCACTACCTGGTGATGAGTTGGCTCCGATGGTTGGGGAGGATGCCGGTCAGACCTGGCAGGCCCAAACGTATTGTGAGGGTCTGCTGAGAACGTCTGGCAGAGTCTCCCGTAAGACGGAGCTTTGACTCCCACCTCCGGGAGAGCTTTGNTGTTACAGAGAAATTACTCTGATATTGTTAATTATTTAATGAACACGAAGAGTGTCTACAAGTGCCTACAATGGAGGAGCTTCACAACTTTAAATCCATGGATGCTTATAATCAATAATGGAGTTGTGAAGGACGTCCGAACTCTTCATGTTAATAACAGTTCTGGTGACTGGCAGAGTAAGTGATTACAACAATATACATGTAGAGTTCTCTCATAGCTTGCTACAAGCTAAGCTAATCTTTGCTTCGTTAAAGATTGCTGATATTTACTGTAGTACAAGCTACAGCAGCTTAGATGCTGTAGCTTGTACTTCAGTAAACATCAGCCACGTTTACTGTAGTACAAGCAGCTGATGTAGCTTGTACTATAGTAAATATCAGCCATGTTTACTATAGTACAAGCTACATTGTAGAGAACCCTCATCTGCTCGGACGAGGCGTGCAGATGGATATATCTCGGGGGGGGGGTGTCTTTTTCATTCATTCAACCTTTATTTAAACAGATAGATCACATTGAGCCTTGAAACTCATTGACAAGTGAGATCTGTTGGACAGACAATACAAGTGGTGAAAAATGACACATAGGGTTTGGAGACCAAAAAAAATCCTAGCACATTTTTGACCTCTGTTTGAAGGTCAAAAATGTGGTAATGAAAAAAGTCTTGCACACAAGCACATAGTGACGCCGACATTACGCAGAGGGCTGGGGGGGGCGGGGAGCTGCCGAGGACGGCCAGAGGCGAGAGTCTTGAAATGATGACATAATGTTTATTCAGCTGGGCTCCTCTGAAAAAGTCTGTGGAATTCCTCAGTAGCAGGTTTGGGAGAGGGATGAGAGCATCAAGGTTACAAAACTTCTCCAGGCGTGTTGAGATAGGACAGTCAGGGAGCCAAATGGGCAGCACGGTGGGCAGCACGGTGGCACAACTGGTAGAGCTGCTGCCTCTCAGCGAGAAGGTTGCCGGTTCAAATCCCGGTCCGGGGCCTTTCTGGGTGGAGTTTGCATGTTCTCCCCGTGCATGCGTGGGTTTCCTCCGGGTACTCCGGTTTCCTCCCACAGACCAAAAAACATGCTTGTTAGGCTGATTGGTGACTCTAAATTGACCCTAGGTGTGAGTGTGAGAGTGGATGGTTGTTTGGTGTGAGTGAGACAGGTCCCTCTTGTAAATGAGTCCCCGTGACTCAACGAGGCTAGCCTGTATAAATAAAGGTTGAATGAATGAATGAATGAATGAAAATGTCAGATAAACACAATTGTTTTGGGAACAGGCAGAACTTTAATGACATCTACCTTCAGTCTGTGTCGGTCCACTCGCTTCCAAAATGTCCAAATTAAAATGACCACACCAATGGAACGTGCCTTAGAAAATCCCCAAGATCTAATCCATCCAGCCAAAAGTCTGGGTTTTCGAGACATGAACCAAGCCATCATGTAAGGCAGGCAGCCTGAGCAGGTCCAGATTTGCTGCCGACGTCTTCCCTTTGTGTTGATAGACCAGGAGCCAGCCAAATCCAAAAAGCAGGAACCAGTTATCATAAATCCAATTAAATATTTGTCCTTAAGATCCACAGATGACAGCAGAGATAGACACGTCATCAAGTCTTCCAAGTCGATGAGATATCCATCTGTGTGCATGCCAACAGGGCAAATCGGCTCACCTACAGCCTGTCTTCTTTTTGAAAAAATGTTATCAGTTGTGTTGAGGGACCAACTGACCAAATTGAAGTCCATAGTTATGATTCAGAAGATTTTGTAGAAGAGAGGCTCTCAGACAGTTTCACAGATAAGACAAAGCAAAAGCAAAGTGGAGACCGAGAGGAGACGTCCCACCCTTGAGAAGAGCAAGTCTTGAATGCTACCTCTGCTATCGACCAAGGATGCTGAAATTGCCAACAATTGGATTTATAATAACAATTGGATTTATGATAACAGGTTTCGGGTGAAGAGAGGGACGTAGCTGTCAACTGACCACTACCTGGTGATGAGTTGGCTCCGATGGTGGGGAGGATGCCGGTCAGACCTGGCAGGCCCAAACGTATTGTGAGGGTCTGCTGGGAACGTCTGGCAGAGTCTCCCGTAAGACGGAGCTTTAACTCCCACCTCCGGGAGAGCTTTGAACACGTTCCGAGGGAGGCGGGGGACATTGAGCCCGAGTGGGCCATGTTCCGCGCCTCTATTGTCGAGGCAGCTTATCAGAGTTGTGGCCGCAAGGTTGTTGGTGCCTGTCGTGGTGGCAACCCTCGAACCCGGTGGTGGACACCGGCGGTGAGGGATGCTGTCAAGCTGAAGAAGGAGTCCTATTGGGCCTTTTTGGCCTGTGGGACCCCGGAAGCAGCAGATAGGTACCGGCAGTCCAAGCGGCATGCGGCTCGGGTGGTTGCTGAGGCAAAAACTCGGGCGTGGGAGGAGTTCGGAGAGGCCATGGAGAATGACTTCCGTACGGCTTCGAGGCGATTCTGGTCCACCATCCGGCGTCTCAGGGGGGGAAAGCGGTACGCGACCAACACCATTTATGGTGGGGATGGCGTGCTGTTGACCTCAACTCGGGATGTTGTGAGTCGGTGGGCGGAATACTTCGAAGACCTCCTCAATCCTACTGGCACGTCTTCCACTGAGGAAGCGGAGCCTGGGGATTTTGGGTCGGGCTCTCCAATCTCTGGTGCTGAGGTCGCCAAGGTGGTTAAAAAGCTCTGTGGTGGCAGGGCTCCGGGGGTGGATGAGATTCGTCCTGAGTTCCTTAGGGCTCTGGATGTTGTGGGGTTGTGTTGGCTTACGCGACTCTGCAATATCGCGTGGACATCGGGGGCAGTTCCCTTGGATTGGCAGACTGGGGTGGTGGTTCCCCTATTCAAAAAGGGGGACCGTAGGGTGTGTTCCAACTATAGGGGGATCACACTCTTAAGCCTCCCTGGTAAGGTCTATTCAGGGGTTCTGGAGAGGAGGGTCCGTCGGATAGTCGAACCTCGGATTCAGGAGGAGCAGTGTGGTTTTCGTCCTGGTCGTGGAACACTAGACCAGCTCTACACCCTCAGCAGGGTCCTGGAGGGTGCGTGGGAGTTTGCCCAACCAGTTTACATGTGCTTTGTGGACTTGGAGAAGGCATTCGACCGCGTCCCTCGGGGGGTTCTGTGGGGGGTACTCCGGGAGTATGGGGTACCAGGCCCTTTGATATGGGCTGTTAGGTCCCTGTACGACCGGTGTCAGAGCATGGTCCGCATCGCTGGCAGTAAGTCAGGCTCGTTTCCAGTGAGAGTTGGACTCCGCCAAGGTTGCCCTTTGTCACCGATTCTGTTCATAACTTTTATGGACAGAATTTCTAGGCGCAGCCAAGGTGTTGAGAGGATCCGTTTTGGTGGCCTTAGAATCGCTTCTCTGTTTTTTGCAGATGATGTGGTCCTATTGGCTTCATCAGATTCGTGATCTACAGCTTTCGCTGGAGCGGTTTGCAGCTGAATGTGATGCGGCCGGGATGAGGATCAGTTCCTCCAAATCCGAGGCCATGGTCTTGAGCCGGAAAAGGGTAGCATGCCTTCTCCGGGTCGGGGAGGAGGTCCTGCCCCAAGTGGAGGAGTTTAAGTATCTCGGGGTCTTGTTCACGAATGAGGGAAAACTGGAGCGTGAGATCGATAGGCGGATAGGTGCAGCGTCCGCAGTGAAGCGGGCGCTGTACCGGTCTGTCGTGGTGAAGAGAGAGCTGAGTCAAAAGGCAAAGCTCTCAATTTACCGATCGATCTACGTTCCCACCCTCATCTATGGTCATGAGCTTTGGGTTATGACCGAAAGAACAAGATCTCGGATACAAGCGGCTGAAATGAGTTTTCTCCGCAGGGTGTCTGGACTCTCCCTTAGAGATAGGGTGAGAAGCTCAGTCATCCGGGAGGGACTCGGAGTAGAGCCGCTGCTTCTCCACATCGAGAGGAGCCAGTTGAGGTGGCTCGGGCATCTGGTTAGGATGCCTCCTGGACGCCTCCCTGGTGAGGTGTTCCGGGCATGTCCCACCGGGAGGAGACCCAGAGGAAGACCCAGGACACGCTGGAGGGACTATGTTTCTCGGCTGGCCTGGGAACGCCTTGGGATTCCCCCAGAGGAGCTGCTCCAAGTGGCTGGGGAGAGGGAAGTCTGGGCCTCCCTACTTAGGCTGCTACCCCCGCGACCCGACCCCGGATAAGCGGAAGAAAATGGATGGATGGATGGATGGATGGTTTCCTGTGTTTGGAATAGTCTGGATCCTGCCTTATCAACATACAAAGAAGACAGCTTCAGTTAATTTGGACCTCAACAAGCTGCTGTCTATGTGAAGATCTGGTTTGTGCTGGAGAACTCAAAACCAACTGATTTATGAGCAAAACCGTAAGTTGGAAGTGATTTGAACTGCATGCCACTTGCAGCTTTGGAACTTGTCAGCATGAAAAACCCATCTTGAAGAGGCTCGTAAGGACAGACCAGTGGAATGCAACCCCTAATCTGGACATTTTATACCTGGGAAGTTACCAGTACAGACTCAAGGCTGACAGAAAAATAGTCTGCCTGAATAAATCAACAATTGTGGTTATCTGAACCTTTCCCTAGCTGCCCTCGGAACAGGCCAACTTATCAATTCTCCTGGGAAATGTGTAAACTAAGGAAAAGCTTAGTCTAATGCAGTCTACCAGCAAATATAATCTTCTTTCGGCTTTTCCCTCTTCAGGAGTTGCCACAACGTGCCATCCTTCTCCATCTCACTCTGTCATCTACCCTCTCTGTCCTCACTCCATTTACCGCCTCCATCCACTGCCACATCTTCTCTAACTGCATGCATATATCTTGTCTTTGGCCTTCCTCTTTGTTTTTTTCCTGGCAGCTGCATTTTTAACATTCTTCTTACCAATATGCCCACTGTCCCTCCTCTGGACATGTCCAAACCATCTCAGTCTGTTCTCTCTAATTTTATCTTCCAGTTGTTTAACCTGTGCTGTACCTCTAGTGATGTCATTCCTAATCTTATCCATCCTTGTCACTCCTAAGGAGAACCTCAACATCTTAATTTCTGCCACTTCCAGTTCTTTCTCCTGTCTTTTTGTCAATGCCACTGGCTCCAGACCATACAACATAGCTGGTCTTACCACTGTCTTTTAAACATTTTCTTTGACCTTTGCTTTTCTCCATCCACTCCATCCTGCCTGGACTCTCCTTTTCACCTCTTTACCACGCTCCCCATTTCCCTGGACAGTGGACTCCAAGTACTTGAAGTTCTGCACCTTTGTAACCTCTGCTCCTTGTAGCTGCCTCCCTCTTATTCACACACATGTACTCTATTTCTTATTTCTATGACTGACTTTCATTCTTCTTCTTTCAAGTGAATACCTCCACCTCTCCAAGTTTTCTTCCACATGTTCCCTGTTCTCACCACAGGTCACAATGTCATCTGTAAGCATCATAGTCCATGGAGTTTCTTGCCTGACCTTTTCTGTTGGTCAGTCCATCACCAGAGCAAATAATAAGGGGCTCAGATCCGATCCTTGAATAATATAATATATGCTGTATTAAACAGCAGCCTGAACATGAGTCTGCTGTGAGCAGATGTGTATGAATATAGCAGCTTAAATTAAGAAATCAGCAGCATTGATAATCAGAAGCACAGATAAAGTGTGCAATCTCCAATAAAAGTGTCATTATAATGATTTTGCTGGTTCAGGATTTATAAGTCTATTCAGGGTAGAAACTGTTCCTGTGTCTAGTGGTTTTACACTTAATGCTACGCAAGCCTTAGGGGAGCAGGACAAAAAGTGTTTGTGCTGGGTGAGTGGTCATTTCTGATGCAGATGGTCTTCTTCTTGCATCTGTAGGTGTAGATGTCTGTGATGGTGGGGAGGCTGACTCCAACAGACTTCTGTGCAGCCTTAACCACACTATGCAGAGATTTTCCCTATCCAGCTGTTCAGCCTCCATGCCACATGTTGATGCTGGAGCACAGGATACTCTCCAAGTTCTGGACCATAAATATTGACAAGTCATCAATATTGATATCACATATGAAGCACAGAGCAAATATTTTATTCACATTTTGAAATTTTTTAATTATATTTTTAACTGTACAAGATTGGATCCTTAAAGTCTTTATAATTTATTGTTCAGGGACATTGTTCTGAAATTATTCCAGTATTTTTATATGCACGTTTGGTAGGTTGGTGAACCCTTGCCCTTCTTCACTTCTTAAAGATTCTGCCTCTCTATGGGGAAGTTTACATGATGCTTATTTTGAGTGAAACCGCAGCTTTCTCTCTGCAGTTCGGCTGTTCATGTACACAACACCATCCCCCCACCCACCTCACACTGAATCTGGAGGTTTTTGAACCCAGGTCTCAGAGTGGAGGGTTTCGAGGCAACTGCCCGCTGATGTGTGAAAAGCTCTCGCAGAGATTTCAAAGCACATGTGTACTACAGGCGTATATTTCACGTGCGTGTGGACCAAAGGCTTATTTCTATCAATAACAATATAAGATAAGTCAAGATACAAGATAAGTCAACCCCCCTCTGTGATCAATTCAAGGAATGTTGCCTATCACTCATTCTAACCCAATGTATTGACTCTCTCACTAGACCAAACAAAAACTGTCCTGAAAAATCTTCCATCTTAGACCTGTTTCTAACAAATGCGCCTCACAGATTTCCTGGTACAGGTGTATTTGCTGACATTTTGAGTGATCATTGTGTAATAGTGACCTCAGAGATATTAAACTTCCACCTTCTAAGCCCAGATTAGTTCAAGAAAGGGATTCTAAACGCTTTTGTGAACAATCGTTCCTCTGTGATCTATCTCGCTTTGACTGGCAGCGTATTCTACTAACTGATGACGTGAACACCGCCTGGAACTATTTTCATAATAGTTTCATTTATTTTGTGAACAAACAAGCTCCTTTCTGACAGTTCAGGATAAAAGGACGTGACAGCCCCTGGTTTACTCCTGAACTAGCTGACCCCCTGCACAGGAGAGACTATCTTTGGGCCACAGCGAGAAAATCTGGCTCAGACACCGATTGGTTGAATTTTTGGCAGCTGAGGAGTAAATGCACAACTGCTATCAAAGCTGCAAAAGGTAACTATTTTTTTATCTCAGACCTCCACAAATCTAAATGACCCTTAAAGATTCTGGAAAACCATCAAATCTCTCTCAGGCATCCCCCAATCATCCGACCTCCCATCACAACGTCTCGTTAACTCTGTTCTTGTGTCAAATAAGCACGAGATCCTGAACTGTTTCAACAAACATTTTGTTGCTTCTAGTTCATTATTTGACACAGTTACTAATGGAAAATCAGCCACTTCATCTAATAATCAAACTTCTACAAATCAAATCCCTCCTACAAGTCAACCATCAGTTAATCACACCTTCTCTTTTTCTCCGTTCTCAGTCAGTGAGGTAAATAAACTGTTAAAAGGTCTTGATCCTAAAAAATCTGCAGGTCCAGATGAACTTCCACCTTATTTCTTAAGGCTGGCTGCTCATATCATCACAGTCCCTGTGACCCACATCTTTAATCTGTCCATAAGCCAAAACTCCATCCTGGATTCTTGGAAAACAGCCTTTGTTCTTCCTTTGCTGAAGGGAGGTGACCCCACCTCACTGAACAACTATTGACCGATCTCTAAACTCTGCATTTTAGCCAAGGTTCTAGAAAAACTGATAAATTCTCAAATCAAAAATTATCTGGACTCATTTAACATCTTAAATCTCCATCAATCTGGTTTCAGGAAACAACACAGCACAACGACTGCTTCACTGAAGGTTCTTAATGACGCTGTTGAAGCACTGGATGCTAAGGATTATTGTGCTGCACTTTTCTTAGACCTGTCTAAAGCTTTTGACACTGTGGATAATAACATCTTGTGTCATGAGCTCTCAGAAATCGGTTACTCAGATCACTCCATTGGTTGGTTTTCTAACCATCTTTCCGATCGGAGGCAATGTGTTCAACATAATGGTATACTTAACAGTCAACAATGGTGTACCACAAGGCTCAGTCTTAGTATCAACTCTCTTTACAATATACATAGGTAATGTAGGTCAGAGCATCCCTGATGCATCCTTAAATTTCTATGCTGATGACACAGTTGTTTACTGTCGAGCTAAAACAGTTGCTAAGTCTTTCCAGCTTTTGCAATCAGCATTTGACATCATCCAGTCAGATTTGTTCCGTCTCTCAAACTCGTCTTAAATGCTGATAAAACCAAAGGGATGCTTTTTTCAAATAGGAGGTCGGTCCCAGCAGTTCTTCCTCTGATTGTATACTCAAATGGTTTCCGTATTGAGTTTGTTGATTCCTATACATATTTGGGTATTCTGGTCAATTTGCATCTCTCTTTTAAGCTCCAGGTGGAAAACCTAGTTAAGAAACTGAAAGTTAAACTGGGTTTCTTTTTCAGAAACAGATCCTGTCTAACACTGAATGCTAGGAAATGCCTTGTATCTGTGACTTTTCTTCCCTCCATTGATTACGGTGACATTATCTATGTGAACGCTCCTACAAGCACCCTGCAGATGTTGGATGCTGTCTATCATGGTGCACTAATATTCATAACTGGCTGTGATTATCGTACCCACCACTGCACCCTATATTCACTGGTTAACTGGACAACATTAACTTCACGCAGTCTTCCACTGGTACATTTTCATCTTTAAATCACTTCTTGTCTGCTGCCTTCATACATCTCCTCCTACATGTCTCTGCGTGAGTGCAGCTACAGCGTGCGCTCTCAGGACATGATTACCTGCTGTGTTCCGTCAGTGAGGACTGAACTTGGCAAAAGGGCCTTCTCTTATTCTGCTCCTGTTTCCTTGAATATCTTACAAAAAGATCTGAAGCTCTCAACCTTGACCTCTCTAAATGGATAAAGAATCTTTGGAATCCTGGCAAAAACCAATGCAGACATGTTCCTGTTTTTAGTTTTCTACAAAGTACATTTGCCTTATAATCTATCTGTTTTGCTACTTTGACATCTTTGTTTTTTAACTTGTAAAAAAAATCTGTATGCCTCTCCTATTATACAACAGTCTATTGTTGATTGTCCAAGGAAAGTCTACTGTCGCTGTTGTCATCATTCTTTGTTCTTAACCAGGTCTCTCTTGTAAATGAGTTCTCGAGGCTCAATGGGATTAACCTGCCTAAATAAAGGTTGAATGAAAAATAACAATGGCGCCGGAGTATAATACACTGCGTTCTGTGCTAAGACTGATGGGATATATTTTGGGTCTCATAGTTAATCTACGCCGGAATGTAGGTGCTGTGACTGACATCTGTGTTAGGAAGACACCAACCATCTTGAGCTTGAAATCGCTGAACAAGGCAGGCATGCATCGTGCTGGAGTATAACATAATAAATGTGCTAAATAATAACATTAACAATAATAAACCATGTTTCTGTTAGTGGTGGGAGATGTAATGAAGCTCTCCTAGCTAAATGAAAATATCTGGACATTATCTAATTCAAGTTATGTGATTTAAACTGTGTTTATGATGTAAAACATATTGCATTATTAAAGTTGAAATGAAGACCTCCGGTTTAATTTTTATTTATTTATTCAACGCCACAAACTGTATGTCACACAAACACTGATAAGAAAACTGAAGGTTATCCACCATAACCCATGTTCCCTGAAGGAAGGGAACGATGTGCAACATATGTCTATGGGAATTGCTCCCCCACGCGGTTCACCTGAAGTAATACAATCACGCCTTTCAAGGCAGGTGGGCATCAGCAAGGAGGCCCGCCCTCTTTGCATAAAATGGGCTGATGCTCCACCCTCATCCTCCAAGTGCACTTCACCAAGCTTGGGCATTGAAAGGGCAAACATGTGTTGCACCAGAGTGTCTGTCTGTTGTAGACAGACCTCTGGCCTCCTTCAGTGGCTCATTGTCTGCCCTGACTGTTCGTGTCTCATTATGCCGGGTTCCCACCAAACCCTGGGTTCACACCAAAGCCGCCACTCCGAGGGGAGGAAGGCCACTCTTGAGAGGGCATCTGTCCCATGATTCAGCTCGCCCGGGACATGGGTCACCCTCAGCGACAAGATCCGGGAGCTGTACCACGTGAGCAGTTTCTGTGTCAACCTGAGGAGGGGTTGGGACCTTGTCACACCTTCTCTGTTGATGTAGGAGACCATGGTCCTGTTGTCTGATTTTATCTGGACATGTTGTTGTGCAACCAGCTCCTTCCTGTAAAAGTGTTTCAGAGACAAAAACACTACTCTGAGTTCCAGGAAATTTATGTGGAGCTTGGCCTCCTGCTGGTAGATCCCTTGGGCGTACTGGTTTCTGCAGAGACCTCCCCACCCAGTTTTTGACGCATCTGTTGTGACCAGGACTCAGGACAATACCCTCCTTTGCTGAATACTGTGGGGGCCTTCCATGGCTCCAGAGCCTTCATGCACTCCGGGCCAATCAGTATCCCCCTCGTACGTCGAGGTGGGGGGGCAAATTACAATGGTTTGTTGATCCATATCTGTGGAGGGCACATTTTTAATAAGGTCAGAAGCACGCAGACGATAGCTGCAACCAATAGGCCCAGGAGACGCTGGCACAGCTTGAGAGACACCGTCTGGCCTAGCTGAAAACGTGCTGGGCAGAGGTGGAGGGATGAAACCCGTGCCTCTGAGAGCCTTGCCCTGTACAATATGGAGTTGAGCTGTACTCCCAGAAATACGGTAATCTGGGATGGGGTCAGATTGCTCTTTTCCAGGTTTATAACAAAACCTAGAGCTTCCAGGTGAGACATCACCCTTTCTGTGCGCTGCTGTGCCTGGACTCTGTTGTGTCCAAGTATCAGCAGATCGACGAGATAATTGAGAACTCTTAGCCCTTGACCCCTCACCAGGGTCAGGGCCGCATCCAGGCATTTTGTGAATGACCGCGGGGCGGTCTTCAGCCCAAAAGGCATTACCAAAAATTCTAACGTGGTGCCCTCAAAGGCAAAGCGGAAATATTTTCTGTGGCAAAGCAGGATGCTCACGTGGACGAAGGCATCTTTCAGATCCACCGTGCAAAAGTAATCTCTCGGTCAAACCGAGTAGATGACTTGTCTTAGTGTTAACATCCTAAATTTGTATGTTTTTATTCTTTTGTTCAGACCCCGGAGGTCCAAGATAGGCCTCAGGCCCTGTTCCCGTTTTGGGACCAGGAAGTACTTGCTGTCATGGCCCTTTTTTACATTGTGAGCAGGGACCACTCTGATCACCACTTTCTGCATCATGGTTGAGATCTCGTCTCTTAAGACATGAGCACGGTCTGTGCTGATGGAAGACGGCAGCACCCCCGTGAAGGGAGGTGGTCGCTTGAAGAACTGCAGCCGGAGACCCAGGGTGATAGTGGACATGACCCACGTGCCAGGTTTGCATGCGTTCCAGGTGCCAGCGTGTGTGCTCAGTCTGGAAGGCATGTGTATTATGTGATGTTTGTGTGTCAAGGAGAAGGGATGGGGGAGAATGGCCCCCTCCTGTTCGCCCTCCGGCAAACTTGCCTGTCCCTCTGCGGTAGCCGGAGTGTCTGTCTGTTGTAGACAGACCTCTGGCCTCCTTCAGTGGCTCATTGTCTGCCCTGACTGTTCGTGTCTCATTATGCCAGATTCCCACCAAACGCGTCAAAACACTCCCAACGCACTGTGTTTGCTGCTTGTCAACAGATGGATCACATCGAACGCGTCTGCAGACGCGCAATGGGAGCAGCATCTGGCTCCCTTCCCGGTCAGATTTGTTTTGTTTTCTGCAGATGAAATCAGCTGTACGTGAGCTTCGTTACTACTTGAGTGGGTTTTCTACGAGCTGAACTGCAGCTCCGAAAGTCTTTGTTGGGATTAAAAGGTTTTTTTTATGTTTGGGGTGATCGTACGCTCGAGCAGACAGCGGCAACTGTAAAAATGTCAAGTTTCTTACCGGAGGCTGGTTTCTTCATGGAGGCTCATTGGGCTAAGTTTAAAAAGTCCAAAAACAGTCCTGTCGTTGTTGCGTCATCACATAGCAGAGGCTCTCCCGATTGGTTGCTGCGATACGTCGAGCAGCCAAAGTTCAAATGAATGAACTTTGGTTGCTCGACGCCTCGGCTGCTTTGGACGCGCGCGTGCGTGGAAAATAACTGTTGCGCTACTTGAAATGCTCAAAATGTGCCGCCCCTGGCCACACCTCCACATAGACTTTGCATGTAAAGTGGCAGCGTCGTCCGCCCGAAACACGTTTAGTGGGAACCCGGCATTAGGGTCAGGTTGGCCTTGTGTGAGTGCTGGCCTTCCCCCTTTATTGACATGCTTTGCATAAAAAAGGTGCTGTGTTTTTTTTTGTTTTGTTGACACTACAGGACACTGTGCTTTCTGAGACTTTATTGCTGTGCTTAAAGAACAATTTGTCTTTTTTACATACACATTTGAGTGATTTTTTTGTGCACACATGATTTACACCAGAAAAACGTGGCTTTTTACACACAGAGTCTGACTTTAAAAATTCGGTCTCCCCTTTGTCCACGTGGTTGGGAGCACCTTAAAAATAGAAAGGTGGTCCTGCATCAGGCCGACCTGCTTTCGGTCCCTGTTCGCTGAGATGGACTTCGGTGCGCCCGCCTGACGTGGGACAAATCTGTGCCTTGCCCATGCTTGGCCAGCCTGGGACGGCCCTGCGGTGGGCTTCGGCCGTTGCTCTCCATCGAGCGCCGGCTGTTTCTGTGGGGGATGGCGTGTAGCTGAGTGGTGTCGAGGCTGCGTGCTCCTGTGTCCACAAGCATCTCTGGGTTGCAGGAAAAGCTTTCTGGGCATCCCTTCACACAAGGCCTCCTCCTGTTTCCTCCTCTGTTCTAGCCTGCTCTAAATCCTTTCAAGAGCACCGCCGAAAAACCCTGTGGGCTCGATGGGGTGATGGAGGAACGGGTTCCGCTGGCCCTCTGGCAGTTCCGTCAGTGTTAGCCACAAATGGCGCTGAGCGATGACAATCTCGGCCATACTTCTCCCCTGAGCGATGGCAGCTGTCCCCATAAGGCAGAGAACAAAGTCTGTTTCCTTGCGGGCCTCCTCCAAAACCTCGGCCGCCTCTTTTTGTTGGAGGTCTGAAAGAGCTTCTAAAGCTTTTCTGCCAAGTAGGCTTGCATCATAGCTGAAGCGTTCATGGCGTGGACCACGAGGCCTTGTGCTCAGTAACACTTCTCGAGCTGCGAGGCTGACACGCGGCAGGCCTTGCTAGGCAGAGTTGGTCAGAAGCCCAAAGTCCTAGGGGCTAAATGGGCTGCCATCGTGTCCTCCATCTGGGGGATGTTGGCCATTCCCGCCGCCTCCATGCCGGCAACATCCAGGAACTGGGAGAGAGGCAAAGTAATTGGAGCCCTGGGTTCAACCCAGGTACGTGTCAGCTCCATCTGGAAGTCTGGAAAATAGGCATCCTGGGCCTCATAGCCGACTGTTGCTTGGCGAACCAGAAGTTCCCCGCCAACCTCGTTACCTGTTGTCGGGGGGGGGTTCAGGCCAAATAGTCCACAGTGCGTCTGTTGCTCTGCGACATAGCTCGAACAGAGCGGGGACAGACACATCAGTCTCTGGTTGACCTGCCGCAAGGTTATGGGAGAAGTTATCGTCTTCTCTTTAGTCCTCGTTGTCGGCTTCGTCATCAGTTAGCTCGCCCGAGGCTGTTAGCGAGAGCTCATCTGCTCGTAACAAGTCCCCCGTGTCGAATTCAGCGGTGGAGTCCCCGAGGGGGGCCACCATGTCCAGGTTTCCTCCCCAGTCGGCTTGACCGTTGTCCTCCAGTTCAACAGCCTCAAGCTCCGCAGTGGGAGTGAGCGCTTTGGTGAGGAGCGGTTCCCGCGCCGTAGTGGAACTGCCCATGGCTTTGACCACAAAGTCCATGCGCCTCCGTCTCTCGGCCTCACGTAGCTGGTTGCAGTGAGGGCAGGACTCGGGGGAGTCCAAAGCTGTTTTTGCGTGTAGCATCCCTAAGCAGACGGGACAGGCCTCATGGGTGTCCGCCGCTGAGAGGGAATAACCACATCCGCTAGGGCAGGCTCGGGAGCCGGGGCTCGCTGGCCTGCTGTTCTTGTTGGAGTTCTTGGACTTGCTCTTGCTCTTCTCCGGAGCCATGGCTGAGAAGAGACGTTGAGTTTTAGCCAGTTAGCCGTCCGCTAACCGTGGCGAAGACGTCCTCACGTCGAGCTGCTCTTGGTAGCTAGCCTGCTAGCATGTTAGCTACGCAGGTAGCGTGTGGCGCAGTTAGCGTCTCATAGCTGAGCTACGAAAAGAGCAAAAGAAAAAACCTTGAAAGTTAGAGTCGACGACATTGGGTTAGCATCCGCTAACCCAAGTGCTCACAGGAAAGTTCTCTGTAACGCTCAGGGCAGGGAGCGAGCTTACCTCCAGTCGAGCGATCCAGTCACAGAGAGTCCTGTGAAGTTCAGGTCTGAAGCGAGGTGAAGGGCAAAAAGAGGATGAGGGTGGAGCGTCAGCCCCTTTTATGCAAAGAGGGCGGGGTCTCTTTGCTGACACTGATGCCCACCTGCCTTAAAAGGCGTGATAGTATTACTTCAGGTGAACCGCACGGGGGCACAATTCCCATAGTCACTGAGTGGACTGACTGATAAGGGAACTGAACATTATTAAAAACACACTAACCATACTGCAAACTACATGAACTGTACTCTTCCTCTGATGTCATCGGGGGTACTGGCACCTTGTTTTTTCATCTGGCTTGCACAGGCTGTCACTCCTTTGCGTAATGTAGCTTAAAACATTGAATGACTTGGAAAAAAGAAGGATTCAAGGTTCTTTATTGTCATTCACATCACATGTGGTACATGAGGTGGAACGAAATTGTGTACACACGGTCCCAATTACATACAGAAAATAAGGATCTAAGATGTAAACTAAGATATAAGCTAAACTAATGCCCAACGATAAGTTAAATGATCTAAGATGTGCGCTAATCATTAATAGTGCAAAACAATACATTGAACAACAGCACCACGATTCTCAAAGGTTCGGTTCTTATAATTTACATGCTTAAATGTGAACACTAATATAAACTAAACTAACATAAACTGGGATTTATTCAAAGCTTGTAACAAAAATGCAGAAACAAGGCACCAAAAGTGAAAAAGAAATAAATCTACAGTAGCATGGTCCTATTGGCAGAGTGGTTCTGATGACAATGAGGTTAGCTTAGCAACATGGTCCAGTTAGCAGCATGATACTGTTAGCAGTGATTTTTGGTTAGCAGTGAGGTTTCTCTTAGCAACATGGTCCCATTGTACTGCGTACTAGTGGTGTGGTTAGGTTAGCAACATGGTCTTGTTAGCACTGTTACCAGGTCTTGTTAGCAGGTCCCTTCAGCAGCATGATGATAATAAGGACCGCAGCAGCCGCCTCCCAGACTGCCCTACAGAACCGGGTCCAGCAGACAGAGAACATCCAAGGTTCTCCTGCGGAACCAAGCGGGTCTGCAGAGTTCGGTCCATGCAGGCAGACGGAGGATCTTGTTAGCAGTGTTAGCAGGTCTTTTTAGCAGGTCCTGTCAGCAGCCTGATGGTAACAATGACCATAGTAACTGCCCTCCCAGACTGCCTCCAGAACCAGGTCTGGCAGACGGAGAACATCCAAGGTTACCCCATGGAACTGAATGCCTCCGTAGAGTTCGGTCCATGCAGGCAAATGGAGGATCATGGAGAAGGAGAACTGAGGGGCATTATAAGTGAATAGTTCATTCAACATCTCTCTCTCTCTCTTGGTCCTCCTTCACCACCGAGGTTTATGCTATTTTGGAACCAGTCCACCTCTGGTGGGAGGATAGCTTCTCCTCGCAGGAAAAATACAAATAAAAACTTGTTTTTTGTGTGGCCAAGCAACACAAGCAAGCATTATAAAGAGTGTGGATTTACCCGCTGTAGCATTGCTCGACGGCTACTGATTACCACTGGGGTAGAAAGTCTGACATCATTATCGTCACTGCTGGTCCACTCAGCTAATGGTGTCAAGTTGTTAGACGAAGCGGTCATGCTTAGCGTCAAATTCGTAGTCTCATATCCAAAATCCAGCTTTAAGTTTTGTTGTTACTGGGCTTTCAATCCAGAGGAAAGTCCTTACAGACAGCTGTCCCATGCAGCGTGCATGCGTTTTAAGTGAATGTACAAAATTCACAGTGCCATCTATGACTTGGCATGGCAACTACAGCAGATTTGGGGCGATTGCTGCAGATACATGTAAACACTGGATGTGCTTCGTGTCAACGTGGATTTTTTTCCTAGAATTAACATTCAAAGAAAAACCTGTTTACCCCCACCTTGTCCATGTAAATGGAGCCTATAAGATTATTTCATTATATTGATAATTAACCTAAATAGTTCCCTTATCAGTCATGTCACTCGGTGCAACATATCTCTATGGGAAACTGCGCCCCCGTGCGGTTACCTGAAGGAATACACTCACACCTTTACGGCAGGGGCGTCAGCGTCACGCCAGAGTCCCCTCCCTCTGGGTATTTAAGACGCAGACCCCCATCCTACTTCCTCTTATTGTCCTTTACCTTGCTTAAACCTGAAACACTCTTCTCGGATACTCTGATGAATGCTCAATAATCCAGGTAGAAAAATCTAAAAAAGCTAATTCTGGTCCTCTGGACATCCAAAAAATAAAGCAAAACAAAGCAAAAAAAAATGTAGAAACGTTTCGTCTTTCGTCCGAAAGACTTCCTCAGTCTGAGTTGCTGTATTCAGCTCAGTCTTATAAATAGCACCCTCTCACAGTGTTACACAACCAGTTGGCTGATGACAGCCTGAAACCAGCTGCTCACATGATCAAGGAGGGCCATCAGCCTAACAATGGATCATTAGCACCCTGATGGTTGTTTGCTATTCACAGAGGGCTGAGTGATACTAGCAATAACAGCATTGTAAGAGGGAGACAGTTGAACCCGGAGGCCTCCACCCCTGTTTAATGATGGATGGTTTCTTTTCACAAAGATGGCCTCCTTTACTCCTCTCTTAAACCATCGTTCCTCTCTATCAAGGAGAGATAGACAGGAACGATGGTTTGAGAGAGGAGTAAAGGAGGCCATCTTTGTGAAAAGAAACCATCCATCATTAAACAGGGGTGGAGGCCTCCGGGTTCAACTGTCTCCCTCTTACAATGCTGTTATTGCTAGTATCACTCAGCCCTCTGTGAATAGCAAACAACCATCAGGGTGCTAATGATCCATTGTTAGGCTGATGGCCCTCCTTGATCATGTGAGCAGCTGGTTTCAGGCTGTCATCAGCCAACTGGTTGTGTAACACTGTGAGAGGGTGCTATTTATAAGACTGAGCTGAATACAGCAACTCAGACTAAGGAAGTGTAGTGGGCATGACCGTGTCCACTTTGATACACCTGTGTATTTTTGAACTGTTCCAGAGATGACCTTTACTGACCTCTCAGTAAAGCAAGACATTTACCACAAAATGATTCCATTAGTTGTAATCTGAGAATATAGTCACCAAAAGAGACTATTTCTATCTTTGATTTTATTCTGATGTGATCAAAAGAATAACTTTTGTCATTTTCATGATATATGTTATATGCTGTTATTCTTTTAATATGGAGTATTACTGTGTTCACTGCTGTGTTAAAGTTGAAGTCTCGGGTCAGAGAGACCCGACGGTTTTGTTTAGAAAGTCAGAAGACAGTTAATCCGTTGTTTTTCAGGAGAAGGGCTCCAGCTTTCTCTGTTTTTTTTCTAAACATTTTCCTCTGCTGCTGGCTGTAACCTTGGGTCATGATAACACAAGTCTCACTCCTCTCATGATCTTCTTTTAAGTTCTAACTTTTGCTGAAACGCATCAGAGTTTGCTGGGAACTTCAAAAGAGATGTGAACCTTTCCCAAAGAGCTGGGGTACGTTTGGTCAAGAGCTAACGACCTTCGTCTTCAGTAAAGGACTAATAACATGCTGTTATGAGTCCACTTCGAACGAGCGTAAGCTCAAAACTTTGTTTATTCCTTCATGGAATAGTTATCTTGAAGTCAGAGGCCAGGAGCTGACGCATTTTCTGATGACCAACGCGAAACCAGGAGACGTTGGAAGGTAAACGAATAACCTGCTCGGAGGTACTGGTTCCCACAAGGACCCGTGCATCTGAAAAGCTACAAGGTCTTCTCTCTTACCGGGCTGTCGTCAAAAGGTAAAGAGCTGTTTACAAACGTACCTGGGGTTTAGCAGAAGTCGGACGGAAAGTGTCACTTTTGGTAACATGCTCAAGACCATTTCCTGTAAACCATCTCTCCATCTTTCCTCCTATTCTTTTCCCTCAAATTCTAAGCTGGAAACTAATTAAGTTAAAGAGCCCTCAGACTAAATATGTTTAACACCCTGTATTTAGGTCTGTTGTGTTGTAATTCAAGTGTGCTGACGTATTAAATTGAAAGAAAGTGAAATCATGTCAATCAAGTGTAATGGTGTTAATTTAGTGATTTATTTTAAATAAATGGTAGTGTCTTTGGCATACCAACTAAGTTAACGTGTCCATTGTCACTCTATGGCTTTATTTATTTATCCATCATAAAGATCACAGAAATATTGGGTAAACTGAAAAAGAAAAGAATCCGTGAAATTACTATTCAATCTGAATAAGTAAATTAATTAAGGATAAAGAGGTCAGCTTAATACTGACCCCTGTTCAAATGATTCTGGTCAGTTTGTGGTACTTGTACTCCTTGACCTTACCGCTGCTTTTGATACCGTCGACCACAGTATTCTCTTATCACGGCTCGAACACTGGGTCGGGATCACAGGTGCTGCATTAGACTGGTTCCGCTCATACCTCGCTGACAGAAGTTTTTGTGTTAAGGTCGGGAACAGTGTATCCCCTTCAGTGTCTCTCTCCTGCGGGGTCCCACAGGGCTCTATTCTCGGTCCACTTCTCTTCACGCTCTACATGCTCCCACTGGGGACCATCCTCAGAAAACATGGAATATCATTCCATTGTTACGCAGATGATTGCCAGATCTACCTGCCACTGAAACCAGCAAATACAGGGTCCCTCCACTCTCTCCTAAAATGTCTGGACGACATTAAGACTTGGATGGCTTCAAACTTCCTAAGTTTTAATGACCAGAAGACTGAAGTCATCATCTTCAGCCCTAGCTCAGCTGCCGCCTCTGATGAAATAAACTTGGACTCCCTCCAGCCGTACCTCAAACACTCCGTAAAAAATCTTGGGATGGTTTTTGACTCGGACCTTAAGTTCGATAAACAGATCAGCTCCGTTCTCCAGAAGAGTTTCTTCCAACTGCGGCAGGTTGCTAAGCTCAAGCCGGTGCTGTCCAGACCTGATCTCGAGACACTAATCCATGCATTCATCACAACCCGCCTGGATTATTGTAATGCACTGTACGCTGGGATCAGTCAGGCCTCCTTCTCACGCCTCCAGCTCGTGCAAAATGCAGCAGCTCGGCTTTTAACCGGTACACGTAAGTTTGAGCACATTACACCTGTTCTCTCCTCACTGCACTGGCTCCCCGTGCGAACTAGAGTCGACTTTAAAATCCTGTTGTTGACCTACAAATGCCTGAATGGCCTCGCTCCCCTCTACCTCTCTGAGCTGCTGGAACCATATGTTCCACCGCGGGCCCTGAGATCATCTGATCAGATGCTCTTGGTGGTTCCAAAAACACATCTGAAGCTCCGAGGAGATCGGGCGTTTTCAGTCACCGGCCCCAAACTCTGGAACAACCTGCCCCTCAACATTAGACAGGCCTCCTCCCTTCACTTGTTCAAATCCCTGCTAAAAACCCATCTGTTCTCTCTGGTGTTTCATACTGTGTGAGCTGACGTAGTGTATATATTTTTACTGTTTTCATTTTAATATTGTTCTTATACATTTTTATTATACTTTACTGCTGTTAATATCAGAATTGTTACTATTGATGTGTGATACTGTTCTGTAAATTTTTGAGCCTCTTTTATGTTGTGTGTATGTGTGAAGCACCTTGATAACATCTGTTCTAACTGTGCTATATAAATAAATTTGACTTGACTTGACTTGACTGTTAAAATCCTTTAGTTACATCTGGGGGGCACTACAGGTAGTCCCCGATTTACGAGCGAGATCCGTTACAACGAGGCGCTTGTAAACCGGAAATCTCGTAATTTGGAACGGTTGCCATGTCTCTCGTAAGTCCGAAATTTCGCTCGTAAATTGGAACGGTTTCGCTAGCGCGACTACAAACACTCTATTTTCATCAAAAAACTGCTTATGAGTGCATAAAAATGATCGGAAACGTGTGTCCATATGTTTATCTAACTAACTGTGGTGAAAAAACACATGAAAACTCAGTATTTTTTGCGTTTTTTCCAAAAATTCGCCAGCTCGTAAGTCTGGAACCTCGTAGATCAGAGCGCTCGTAATTCGGGGACTACCTGTATATGTGTTTAAAGACACAATATATGGTCTCCCTCATGTTCCCTTCATCTGGTGGCCAGTACGAGTTTTCTGAAAGTTTATTGATAAATCTGTGATCTCTCATGAACTTGAAACGTTATGTTTGCATATTAGGATCCAAGTTTTAAACTCTGAGGATAATAATTTTGGCTGGAGTGTTCAAGACAGGCAGATTCTGCATGTTTTTATCATTTGAAGCTGAGAGATTGTTATTGTTCAACTCTTTAACACGCTGTTGGAAGCTTTTAGGTGAAGTTTTGTCAGCCCGTGGTCTGTGGGGGGGTGCTGGTTCCGTTCGGCCCAGTTCACTCACGGACTCCTGTAGCCTGCAAAGCTTTGTTGACCGCCGAGTCAAACTGCCTGAAAAGCTGTTAACATCTACAAGATTGCTGTGTGTGGTATTTTTATATATTAGAGGAGGTCGAAAAAGCATATTACTGTTAGAACGTTGTCGGCTGGGTTCTGTCAGACCCGTTTCCTGCTCCATTAAAAAGTGGACCGGAACTGACCTTGAAGTGGCTCCGAGAGAGTCCGTGTTTGTTCTACAGCAGCAGTGCTGGGTTACTGAGCGTAGCTAAGTTGTACCTGTTTTAAATGTGATTGCCACGTTTCAGAATTTTGGTAAGTTAATTTGAAGCGTTTGAGTTGTTTAAGAGTCTATAAAGTTGTGTTCTGTTGTGCTAAGGTAACGTTAAAGCCAGGCTACGTGTCCTACAAGTGTGTTTATGAGCTGTGATTGGATAAACAAGAGCTGTGAGCTGTCAATCACTCGTAGCGAGCGCTGATTCGCTGTAGTGGGAACGCACGCCGTTGCGACCAACCCACTTTGTCGTCATTTCCGGTACTGCATTGGTCGAAGGTAAGAAAACTACATTCACCATGAATGCTTGGGAATGAACTACAAACGCTGTGATTGATTGGTTGACGTCACGTATCTGTTTAGCGAGCTCCGCCTCGCTCAACGGAAGCTGGTGACGCGCTGTCGACCCGCCTATTTGTGTCGTCATTTCCAGGTGCACTTTGGGTGACAAGCAGTCACACTCACAGGACACACGGAGATTTCACTGAGAGTTTAAAAAACTCATTTGAAGCCATCTAAACTGTCTAACCACATAAATTTGTCTCTGACAAGAACGTGGTTCGAGCGTTTATCACGGACACACTAGAAACTAACTCTAAAGGTTGTTTTTAGTTTAAATACTGAATAAAAAAATCAGTCTCCTCGTGATAACATTAAGACTCGAAGCTGCCCCCTGTTGGTTAAAAGACGTTGACAGATGAGTTTTCTCATAAAACTTCATAAAAAGTCAGCACTTTTATGGTAAATTACCAGCTTTAAATTTGTTCTGTACACAAACAATAGCTCCTGTTTATTTTAAATAAAATTTTAGAATAACAGAGGTACAGACAAACATTTTTGCTTATTTTAAATACAAAAGAATTTAAAATAACAAACAAAAGTACAGTTTTCACTCCAGATAACTGTAGCAACACTCAAAACAGTTTTATCTGAAATACATTCTCTTGAAAAAACAAAAAACAAAACAGAGATGGATGTGCCAATATATGATGAGGTTCCAATCGAAGTGGACACAAAGATGACATATCATATGTACTATAATGATGTGCAAAAACACAGGTACCATAATGATCTGCCATTTCTACCCGATCCAGAAGCAGTATATGAAGCCCCAGATTCGCTGCTAGACTTCGATTCAGTTTCGGATGACTCAAAGATGACTGGAGCAGATGATGCTGAGTCATTTACAAGCAATTTTGAGGCTTTACAGCTGATCAAAGCGGAGTTTGAAGAACTGCAGGACCATGTACGATGGCTATCAGAAACACTGAAGACATGTACACAAGAAAGAGATGAAGCTGACATGCGCTGCATGGAGTTACAAAGTGATAATGAGAGTTTACAGAGGAGATTAAAAGATTGTAGGGCAAAGCTGGTCTTATCAACAGACAGCCCCTACAGTGACAAGGAGAATGAAAAACTGCAACATCAGCTGCGGTCGTCACCCAAGTCACATGAAAGAAGCATCAGAGAACGAGCTCACAAACTGTACACAACGTTACAAGGTGATTATAAAAAATCACTAGAACGGTGCACGGAGTTACAAAATGAAAATGAGTGCTTAACAAAAGAAATAGAAGAAGGCACCCGAGTCATGGAATCATTTTCACACGAGTACACGATGTTACAACGTGAGAATGAAGGGTTAAGGGTCCAACTGAACAGTTGTAGAATAGAGCGTGCATCAGCAATGAACAAACTCTTTGAAGAAGAGAGGAAATGTTTGGATCTCATGAGTAAACCCTTGAGAATCCACCACCTCCGCCGCCCCCTCCCATACCTGATGACACACTCCTTCCTCCACCGCCCCCGCCCATGCCCGATGCACTACTCCCTCCGCCACCACCCCCACCTCAACAGACATTTGCTGGGACAACCCAATGGCAGGTACCTACGTACCCCATGTCTACAGGTGTACCTGGTGCGCAGATGGGTGGGTATATCACTATTAATGGCTCTCAATTCGCTGTCCCAATAGAACGACTCCATAAAATTTCCCAGTTCGTTCAACGTTTTGAGCCAGGGCAATATGGTTCAACTGAAACCGATACCTATCTGAAAGACATTGAGTTTAAACTGGCATGCTATCCGAACGCTACGGTTGACGATAAAATCAGTTTGATCAAACTCACCACAAACAGGAAAGTGCAGCACTTCATTGCGCGTCAACCAGTCGCCATTTTGAAGGATTACAAACTTTTCTGCGAAACTCTACTGCAAGAATATGCTCCTCGCATGGGAGACGTTGGCTACCAAGCCGCATTGAAAATCACTCAGGGGCAGAATGAACATCCAATCCCATATTATGACAGACTTTTCGAAGCCTTTTTTGGTGATCGGAATGAGCCAGGTATG
>JBBPBX010045843.1:4265-26833 GCA_038048925.1 Garcialebias charrua | reverse complement strand
TTAAGATGACAGTTGTAAAGAAGAAGAAAAGTAAAATCAGAGAAGATAAATTTGTGGAAGCTGAAGAAAGAAAAATGTTGTGAGGAGTTCAGACAGGAGCTGCTAAAGGCTCTGGGGGGTAAGAAAGAGCTTCCAGATGACTGGACTACTGCAACAACAGAGAGACAAGTGGGAAGGTCCTTGGTGTGTCATCAGAGAATAGATGATAAGGTAACCTTGTGGTAGAATACATACATTCTCCATAACCTTCATTGGCTTCCTGTCCCCTACAGAATTCAGTACAAAACTGCTCTCATTACACATCAATGCTTACATGGAGCTTCACCAGATTATCTGAAGGATATTCTTATTCCATACTCATCCACCCGGTCGCTGCGGTCACAGAACAGTAATCTCCTTCACGTTCCGAGAACCAAATTAAGGACCATGGGAGACCGGGCTTTCAGTGTGGCTGCCCCCCGCCTGTGGAACTCTCTTCCTGACTGTCTGAGAGCCCCACAGTCTGTGGTTGACTTTAAGAGCGGCTTGAAGACCTTTCTTTTCAACCGAGCATACTCTACCTCCTCATGATTCTACTTTTGATCTTAGTTGATATTGTTATTGATTTTACTTGTTTTATTACTTGTTTTATTGACATTTAATTCTGTTGCACCTTGTAGCACTTTGAGATTTTCATTAATGAAAAGTGCGTTATAAATTGAATTCATTATTATTATTATTATTATTATTATTAGAATAGTGAAGTGCAGGAAGCTATTGATTGTGCATTCACAAGAGCCCTGTTGTCCCAAACTATAATCCGTTTGCCTAAGTCCGGTTCATTTGGGGAGGTGTGAACGCGCCATCGAACTCTGTCACGGAACAAAAAGGTGAACTCTGGCCCACCTAAAAACGTAGGTCTCGGTCCGGTAGAAGAAAACTCGAGTGTGGTTCGAGTACAGAGTGCAGGCACCGCTCTGCAAGCAGGAAGTGGACTACAGCGCAGGGCAAACCTCATATGGAGCCGTCAGCTTGCCTTGTGTGAAAAACTACATTCTCCATGATCTGCCTCATCTTCCGCTCATGCGGAGTCCATTGTTGAAAAATGACAAAATAGAACTCCTAAAACCGCTAAAATTTGACGCCACTCCGTTTTTGTTTTTATTTCCAGAAGAAGAAGTGTCTTCTTCAGAGGATTTTGTGTTGTTTCTTTCAGTAGTTCTTGGTGCAGCGCCACCACAGGCGAGTGGGGGAACAGGGTGGTTCGAACAGGTTGGCTCGACTGCACAGTGCAGTGTGAATGCAAACTGCACCAGCTGATATTTAAACAAAATGTAATCAATATTGGTCCCCAACCGAACCAAGTCTACCGGACTATCTGGTGTGAAAACAACCTTAGAGAAAGAGGGTAGCCAAGAAGAAATATGACAGTGAT
Source organism: Garcialebias charrua (assembly GCA_038048925.1). Classification (NCBI taxonomy): domain Eukaryota; kingdom Metazoa; phylum Chordata; class Actinopteri; order Cyprinodontiformes; family Rivulidae; genus Garcialebias; species Garcialebias charrua. The sequence goes on along the minus strand of JBBPBX010045843.1, from coordinate 25,419 downwards.
AGAACTGAAGAAAGGAGACATGAATATAAGGAGATGCAACGTAGAGCAAAGAGAGAGGTAGATAAGGCAAAGGAGAAGGCATATGATTAGTTGTACAAGAGGCCAGTCACTAAGGAAGGAGAGCCCTTTATCCATTGGAGATACAAAATGTATTGACGACATGAGATAGTTTGGACATGCGGAGAGGAAGAACAGTGGGTTTATTTGTAGAAGGATGTCAGAAATGCAGCTGTTGGGAAAAAGACAGAGTTAAGGCCAAACAGGGTGGAGGACATGGAGGCTGTTGGAATGAGGACAGAGGACGCAGAGGCAAGGGCGTAGATTTCATCTCATTATTGGGGGGGACCATAAACAGGGAAATTTTTTAAGAGCAATTTTGGGGGGGTCGGCAAAGTTACAGTGAAATGTAATGCAAAATGTACAGAGGGAAGTTTATCCAAACTGCATGCATATACTATGTAGCATAATCAACAATAATATTGATTTAAATGGCATGTATTTTATTTAGTAGTCTTAATACTACTATTAATCAGTACAATAGTGACACTCATTACTCTTATTTAATAGACGACAAATAATGACAAGTGGCAAAATGATAATTTTGCGAAATAGGTCCCCTCTAAGTATTGTTTAAATTTCAGTTTGGCTTGTCTTCATAGATTGCTGTGGTCAGTGTCACTGATAATCTGGTACAACATCTTCCCAAAATCTTAAAGCTTAAATAAAACAGTTTTCAAGGAGAAGAAATACTTTAATGCAGGAGTCACCAAACTTTTTGAGACTGAGAGCTACTTCAGTGGGACCAAGAGGCACAAAGGTCCACTTGTTCGTTCCAAACAAATTTGCATGGTTCAACTTTAATTATAGTATTAATAATAATACATTTACATACATGTGAATATATGACTGCCTGATCACATCTGATCTGGTCTGTATTATTAAAGACTCCACACAATGATTTAGCTTGGTAAATATGATCAATTATTATTGATAATTACCAGTAGTGATTAGAACTCTCAATCAAGAACTTGAGTCCTCAGTTTGAATAATTTTTTGGCTCTTCTGTGCAAATGTAAATTGTTCTTAGCTTTGACTGGGAGTGTGGATGGTTGTTTGTCTCTTTGTCTGTCTCTGTGATGGACTGGAGACGTGTCCTGGGTGTCTCTGTGATGGACTGGAGACCTGTCCTGGGTGTCCCCTGCCTTCACACAAAAGCAGCTGAGATTGGTTCCAGTCCTAAACAAGGGGGCATAATGGATTAATTATTAACTGATATTTAAACATAAAACACTATTTCTTTTATGTTAAACTCAATCTGTAACATTTGAAATTTGTTTTATTTTATAAATATTTTATTAACTGTTTTGTAGAAATGAACACGTTTGTAACATTCATTCAAAATATGCCTTAACAAATTTGTAGCATTTTTTAAGAACCTATTAAGAATAAAATCTTCCAGTTGCAGATACAAAATATCAATAATGTAATATAATAAACAGTGACATTTTTTAATTAATCATGTGACATAAGTATTGATCCTCAACATTTTTTATAATAATAATTTATTTATAAAGCCCTTAAAACAACCACAGCTGCAACAAAGTGCTACACATATAAAATCATTTTAACTAATCATCACATCTTCTCTACTCTTTTTAAATTAATTATCTTTCACATATTTTATCATTACTTCTTTCAAGAGCTCCACACCTGAAAATATGATGAATGTGAATCCATCCTGCTCAAAGCTGCGCTGACATTCTTCTGTCTGTTGCAGCCACCAGGGAGCTAGTTAGCATTGAAGCTAGCGTGTTAGCTGATGAAGTGTCGCTCCTCGTTGCGTTTTGCTGTTGCTACAGCCACTAATGAGACACAGACACACTTGTCTTTCAACACTGTGAAAGACCTTTTCCTCCCAGTCACTGTCACCTATGTTTTAAGTAGCTACTTACTGGAAGTTAGTACTTTGTGCAGCAGCTCACTCCCCACCAGCGGCTCCGCGAGCCTGTGACCTCCGCTGCTGTTGTTGTTCCTTGTAAACATTGGACTAAACCATTTGCCAACAGAGAAGGGGGGGTGGGCAAAATTTCCTTCTTTTTTTTAGAATAATGGCGGATTTCTCTCTTTTTTTGCCTTTTTATATTTATATTGTTTAAAGACACGATTTCCTTTATTGAATTATTGGGGGGGACAGATCTATATTTCCCCAAGATTGGGGGGGTCCGGACCCCCCCGACCCCCCCAGGATCTACGCCTATGCGCAGAGGACACAGTGAAATGAAGGAGGATGGCTTACTGTGCAGACCCCTGAAGAGGGAAAGAAGAAGAATATTACTGTGTTTCACAGTGGATCATAGACAAACAGCTTTATTCCGTTACCATGAAAGGCAGGGTATAATGGAAATAAATCAAACAAAATCTTTGTTTTAAAACTTCAGCATGCAAGACAATGGGTAATATGCATTATTTCAAGAAATGCTACTTTTCTTTCTTTGTGTTTCTCATTCTTTGTCTGTATCTTTGACAAAAAACATTTAGTAAATCAGGTGGAAACCGAAAAATGGCACCAGAGCGATTAGACTTTTTGTCTGCAACCTAAAAGTTCAATCAGACACTGATAACCACCTGACCTGTGACCTCTACTTAGGACCACACTGCCATGTCCTGACCACAGAGCCTAAACATCTTTAGAGGAAAAGTACTGCAACATGAAAAATTAATATTGCCACGCACCTTTGACGTTAAGATTTTATTATGAACTTTTCCACCAGGGGGAGCTGTAGACGTCAATTAAATGGACAGAGATGGTGTAACTAAGATGGTTTTTCTTATTACCATTCAGTCAGACAAGAGAAGATCTCACCACCTGTAGTCTGCACCCATCTCAATCTCATAAATGCAGTCTGGAGTAGGAGGAGACTTAATGTCTGTTTACGCTCCATGACAGGAGGTTATGATTATCAGGGCCAGTAGTGGCACAAAGAACCAAACCTACATGTATCACAGTCAACAGGTGCTTACTGGGAAAAAAACAAAACAAAGCTAATGCAGTCAACAAGTGCACACTGACCAAAAATAAATGGTAAATGGACTGTACTTATATAGCACCTTTCTATCTTATAGAAATACTCAAAGCGCTTTACACTAAAATCTGTGTCCTCATTTACCCATTCTTCATACAGCACGTTACTAGATCTCTACAAAGCTAATTGAACAAATCATTCTAAAGAGACCAATCAGTACTTTAGATCACATTCAAACACAGATGGGACACACATCGAAGGCAAGGAGGGGTTCAGTGTGTTGCCCAGGGACACTTCGGAATGTGACTACTGGTGGAATCGAACCCCCAACTCTTGCATTGGAGGATGACTGCTCTAAACACTTAGCCACAGCTGCCCAAATATAAATAAAGCTAACACTGTCAACAGGCGCTGATAGGGACAAAACCACAGGTGAAACAGTCAACACCCCACCTCCCCACCCCACCATCACAGACACCACCCCAGATGCAGAAAGAGAGCCCCCTGCATTATGAAGGACCCCACTCACCCAGCACACACACACTTTGCCCTGCTCCCCTCAGGCAGGAGGTTGAGGAGCATTAAGTGTAGAACCACTAGACTGAGGAACAGCTTCTACCCTGAGGCTGTTAGACTCATGAATAAATAACCAGAATAATCACTGCAAAATATCACATCATGTTGCTGCTGATCTGTTTCATGCTGCTGTGTTCATTCGTGCGCATGTTCATACAGACTCATGTTCGTGCTGCTGTTCGACGTATTGTTTTTATGCTATTAGTGTTTAGTGTATTTTTAGTTGACATTTTTCTTAGTTCATATCTTAGATGTTATTACCGTTTTTCTTTTACATTTTATTGTTGGATGTACCGTAACTGGGACCCTACATAATTTTGTTCCACCACATGTACCAAAGTCAAGTCAAAGTCAACTTTATTGTCAGAACTGCAATATGTACAGGACATACACAGGATTGAAATTGCGTTTCTCTCAGTCCCTCGGTGCAACAGTAACCATTTAAACACTAAAACACTGAAACATTTAATAAACATAAGCATAAAATAGTAAAAGTGTAACACTGTCCTGAGTTTTTGCATAGTAGTATAAAAGTATGAAAATTTACACCAACACTAAAACACTAAACATTTAATGAACATAAGCATAAAATGAAATAATAAAAGTGTAATACTGTCCTGAGTTTTTGCATAGTAGTATAAAAAGTATAAAAAGTATATCTATAAAATAAACTGAAGGTTCTAGCATTGACATTTGCAAAGAGTGGCAAAGCAGCATATGAGTTAATGTACACAGTATATGTATGAGGTAGTTGATGTTGGTATAGAGGCAAAGTGGCATATGCAGTAAGGCACATTGGGCATCCTTAAATAAGGCTAGTCAGAGAATACTGTATATGTATCAGCAGTAGTGTAGATATAAAAGTAGTGTAAATGTAAACAGTAGTAATAAATGTAAACAGTAGTAATAAATGTAAACAGTATTAATAAATGTAAACAGTGAATGTAAACAGTAGTATGACTATAGGCAGTAATGTAATACAAACATTAGTGCAAATATGAGAAGTAGTGCAAACTGAATGAGCACATGACCGAGAGTTTAGTGAATAACCCGTTTGATGACACAGAGTCCAGTGTTAAAATCTTTGTGTTGTGTGGTAATGTGTGAGAAAGTTTTTTGTGTTAAGGCAGTTCAAATGGGAGGGGAGGCAGAGCAGGCAGAGTGTTTAGCATTCTGACTGCCTGATGAACAGAGCTGTCTCTCAGTCTGCTGGTTCGAGCCTGGAGACTCCTCAGTCTCCTCCCTGATGGCAGCAGTCTGAAGCAGCTGTGTAGTGGGTGTGTGGGATCACCTGCCATGCAGAGGGCTTTCCGAGTGAGGCGGTTGCTGTGTAAGTCCTGCAGTGAGGGCAAGGAGGTGCCCACGATCTTCTCAGCTGCTCTCACGATGCGCTGGAGGCTCTTGCGGCAGGATGCAGTACATGCACCAAACCACACAGTGATGCAGCTGGTCAGGACACTTTCTATGGCACCTCTGTAGAAGGTGCTCATGATGGGGGTTGAAGCTCCAGCCCTTTTCAGCTTGCGGAGAAAGTAGAGACGCTGGTGAGCCTACCACATGTGGTGCGAATGACAATAAAGAATCTCTGACTCTGAACAGGCTCTGACCAGAACAAAAACACATAGGTGTAACAGCCATCAGGTGCCAACTAGGACCAGAAGCACAGCACTTTTCAGAGGTTTACACCTGCAATGTGTTCATTCTTCAAAAACTCTTACAGATTGTATCCAGCATGGTGACCAAACCCTAAACTTCAAACCAGCGATGTGCTTGTTCTAACAACTGTGGTCTTAGTCTGATCTGATGTCATAATCACTTTGGTCACATGACTTTCAACAGATGAACTTTCATTTTTATTTCTAACTCTCTGCTTAGACGTTTACCTGTTTCTGTTGGCTGGCGTGCGAGTATATTTTTAACCTTCAGGTAAATAAAGTAAATTAATTATTTTATTGTGTTTATTCAGCCTGAGTAGTTCCACATGGTACTGCAGGTGGATTACAGTGCACCTTCGATGATGTGTAGTTTGCATCATGGGAGCTCATGTAGGAGAAGGTGCTGATATTGTGTTTAGGTGTATAGGTGATGATTTAGCAGGCCTGGCTGCTGGTGTGGGGGAGCTGTTAACTGGGAGAGGCTGGGATGCAACGTCTGGGAAAGTCCTAATGACAGGCTGGTGGTGAGACGAGACACAGAGTCAGAACCATGAATCACGTGGTAATTAATGAGCAGGTTCCCATGGTTTGGACTTGTTTGATGGTAAAACAAAAGCTATCTGAATATTTACTCACACTTTAGACAGATTAGGAGAGGAGGAGGTGGAGTAAGGAGGGTGTGTGCTGAAGTTTAAAGGAGCTGCTCATGTTGTGTTTGTGATAAGACGAGCGTAGGAGCAGGACCAGCAGGTAAAGAGAGGTGGACCAGAGCTAATGAAGGAGTGCAGGGCCACCTGACTGCAGAGTGAAGAGGAGGACCAACGGTCCTGCAATTAAGCTCTGACCTGTCCAAACCAGTCTGAGGTCACACATGGAGACAATGAAACATCAAGACTTTGGTGTCAAACGGTCAGAAACGTGCAACTCACTCAAACTCCAGACTCACCTCCTCAACGAGTCATGATGTGAGTATCTCACATGACGGAGCAGAAAGCAAAGCTGCTTTAAAAGTATAATATTAGTCTCTTACTTAAAAAATGTCAAAAGTTACACATTACAGGGGGTCCCTGACTTACGAGCGCTCTTACTTACGAGGTTCCGGACTTACGAGCTCACTAACGAACAGTAAATTTGTAAAGAACATACAGAAAATACAGCACTTTTATGTGTTTTTAGATGAAAGTGTGTTAGCTAACCATTTGGAAACAAGTTTCTGAGCATGTTTATGAACTAGTATGAACGTTTGTGATGAAAAACGAGTGTTCTAGTAGCGCTAGCATAAATTTTCCGACTTACGACCGAAAATCCGGACTTACGAGCAACACGTGTTTCGGGTTCCGACATACGAGATTTCGTCTTACGAGATAGTCGTAGTAACTGAACTCGCTCGTAAGTCGGGGACCCCCGGTATTATCTATTGTCAGATCCAACCGTGCTCTCACGACAACAAGAAACCATCTCCTCACCAATAAAATTCACTAAATCATGTAAACACTTCCAGTATACGGTAGTCCCTCGGTACTTCGCAGTTCCACGTTCACTGGCTCACTCTTTCGCGGGTTTTCAACATAAGATTGTACACGACACGAGTGGCTGATTTATGGAAGGCGACCAACCAGAGTATTGTGCTGAGGGGCAGACTGACCATCGGGAGCACTGGTACAATTCCCGGTGGCCTGGCCCGCTCAGTGATTGCACAGGGGCACTAACTTGGTTCGGGTCATGCTTGATTATTTTCAATAAACAATCCATGCCGCTCGTGCGGCTGACTTGTGTATAAGACAGACCCAACAAGCTTACTCCTACCAACCTACAATCTAATCCAGTGGAAACTTCAAGCTAACCCCGTCTGACTCCATGCAACCTAAAACATTGTCAGCATCTGTGTATTTTTATTTTTTAATTTTTGGTTGGTTTTGTTCTTTGTTTGTGTTCTTGTGCATGTTTGAAGATCACTTTGAGTTCCGTTTCTTGTATTGGTCAGTGTGTTTCCTCAGTAGCACTCTTGCCCCGCCCACACTCAGCTGCTCCTCTTTGTCATTAGTCCAGGTGTTTGTAATTACGTTCATCAGGGTTGGATCTTATGTTCCTTGCACCTGTGTTCCGCTAGCGGTGGAGTATTGTGCATTTTTACATGCCCTGTCTGGTTTCCTCTGTGTCTCACCAAACTATAGTAGTTCTGTAAGTGCTGGTCTCATCAGCGTTTGTTTTTTTCAGTTTAATAAAGTTTATTTTATAGCTCCTCGAGTCAAGTCTGATTTCCTGGGTTCAAATCCTCCTGCTGCCATGACAAAGGTAACCCTGGCAAACAATGGTTAACCCTCTGATGATGTGAATGTCCTACAGCCAAGCACGAGACAAATTTTTAGATGTTTTTACAATATTGTTAAACAAGAATCCCTCATCATGTTAATTTAGAAATACAGTATAATGATGGTTTTCTATAACCTGAAGAGTAAACAGATCCCTTCTCTGACAGAAGTTGAGCAGGTATTGTGTGTCTCTCATATTACAAGACTGAATATTTAAAAAAAAACTCTGTGAACCCACAGATGAGTTGGGCGATCATCATGACTTTATGAATGGTTGTGTTTTGTGTGTGCAGACCTCTGTTAGCTGATGTCAGGCAGGGTTCAGAGGTCATTAGTCCATATAAGGGCAATTTTAAAGGTCCACTGACATGATGTGTGAACTATGCATAAAAGTGCTCAACATATATATGTTATATCATTCAACTATGTTCGTTTGTACAAGCAAAATGATAAATCAATTTAATTTTGATTTTAAAGTGATTTTAAACTTTGCGCCGTGTTTATTCACGGGAAATCCGATTACACGCGAATGCAACATCTGTGACGTAGGAAGGAGAAGCTCAGTTCGGCTGCAATGATAACGCATATTCATTCTCTGCCAGATCGCCTTTTTTTTTGTATAACTTGAAAAATGCCGTTACGTTGTGTCGCATTTGGGTGTTCTAATATCATCAGTGAACAAGTGAGCCTTTTCACTTTCCCAAAAGATGAAATACTTCGTCAAGAATGGAATAAATAAAGCTGCCCCCCCTCGGAGCTCCCTCGCTTCCTGAAAAGGTAAGACTCAAATAAATACGGGTGCAGACCTAAATTAGAACCTGCTGTTTCTTGTTCATCTAACTTTCTGCTTCCCAAACTGAAGACAAATCGCTCAAATCTTCACTTAGATTGATAAATTTGTCTGTTTATTTATTATCCGCCATGAATATGTAAAAGGGGCGTTCTAAAGACGTTCTTTCTCCTACGTCACAGTCAGATGTTGCATTCGCGTGTAGTCGGATGTCCCGTGAAGAAACGTTTTTATTTTAATTTTAAACTCACTTTGAAAGGAATTTTCATTAATAGATCATTTTGTTTGCTTAAATGAACATGGTTGAATGATACGAAGATATTTATGTTGTGTCACTATATGCAAAGTTAAAAGATGATGTCACAGACACTTTTAAAAACAAAAATGAAAGACTTTAATGAAGAGTACGCTATCATAAATAAAGTTTATTGCTTGACACTACCAATATGTTTGCAGCTAATTATAGTGCCTCTGGTTGCCGACAGTACAACAGCTTGGTTCCCCACAGATGTAATCCTCTACTTTTCACTCACCGCACTAAACAACACAAACAGCCTTTCACAATAAAAGCCCCCCCACACACACAGAAGAAAAACACGCGTCAGTGCAGAATGTAAAACAAGCTGGTAATGGGGCTGCCCGATTAAAGGCTTCAGCTCCATCAAATGGAAGGAAGTGTACGCAGTGCTGATGACAGGAGGGTGAGCTGTCAGCCACTCAGGGGGCGGGGCCAGTCAGGAAGGAGCAGGAAGTTGTGACAGGCGTGAGAACAGGAAGATGAAAGGCCGGGTGGAGTCGCACATGCATGCACTGGCATCACTTTTAATCTCCCTGCTGCTAATTGCATCTGTTGAAGTCAGAGAGGATGTTTGTTTCCTTTAAGATGCTCCAAACCCTCAGTGTTTCAGAAGTTTGAAAGGAAAGCTGCTCACAACGTTCAGATATAATTTTGTGATGTAGTTTGTGTATTACAGTTAGTAAAATTAAGTAGAATTATTCATTTTGTGATGTAGTTTGAAGGTTATCATTGGTTGAACAAACTGTGAAATAAGGGGCAGATATAATAAGATTTCGTCTTCTTTCTGCTCCCTTCATTTTATCCTACTTGTATTCTTGTATCTGATGAAACTGTCTTGTATTGTTCTTTTAAAATGAATGAATAAACATCAAATCAAATCAAATATAATCACTGAAACTTTTTTTAAATAAATGAAACCAGAACTGATGACAAAGAAAAGTTGTGAGATAAACTTAAGGCTGGATTTACGTCTATGTTTATTCTTTTGGTGAAACAAGTAAAATTATATCCTCTTCATCCGCACTTTAACCAATCAGCTGAGAGAGCCTGAAAGTCTTCATTTTTATTTCATATATAAAATATGTGGTTTTTTTTGGTCTGTCTCAGTTGTATTTTTAGATCTAATTGCTGCATTGATCTGTTTTTTTTAAGACTAATAAAATAAAATTTCCTGCCCTCTCTCTATCCATCATTCTGTTAAATGTTTTTTTTTTTAAACAAGTTGAAGCAAAGACATCTGTAAACCAGAGCTATTCAACTGGTGGTCCAGGGGCCAAATTAGACCCACGGATGAACTCAGTTCGGTCCACCAATGGGTTCATTTTAAATTAAATTAAATTTTAAAACATAAACCATAAAACAAACTTGCTTAATGACTATAACTGCTGGATGTCTGGCCCCTGAGCTCTTAGCTTTCAGTAGCAGTGGCCCCCTGAACAGTTTAGTTGAATAGCCCTGCTAAACAGTATAATGCATTAATGAAGAAAAATAGATTTGTGTCCGTGTTCTTCCCTGGATCTTCAACTTTTAGTTTGGTTTCCAAGCATCAGCATCGCATTTAATGGTGGATTAGAAAGAAACAATAAAAATGTTTGTCTCCAAGGTGTTTTGAAGTGCACTTGCATGGTGCTGTACCTTCATGGTCAGGGTCTCAATGAGGAATCTGAGTGGAATGAAAGCAAAGGGCTTTGCTGAGCCTGACTAATTACTCTGCTACTGTCACACCAGGACACAGTGGGCCACTGAATAAGACTTTAGGGCCTCAGGTAAAAAGAGAAGCTGAGCTGCCAGGTTATCTAGGAAGTTGGTATTCAAAAATCAGTGGTAGAGAAAGTACTTAAACAATGTACCTGCGCTCCTGTGGCAGACATTTGCAGCAGAGCTAAACGTAGGTGCGACCTATACACCGGTGCAACCTATACACCAGAAAATACGGTACTTAAGTAAAAGTAAAAAATAAGACAAAAATTTACTCTAGTAAAAGTAGAAGTACCATGTTAACATTTTTACTTAAGTAAAACTAAATAAGTACTGTACTTGCTTTTAAAAATAAAGTATTAAAATTAAAAGTACTTGCTGTACGTGTTACCTAATGCAATGTCTACAATATCATTAAGTGTGCATACCGTATGTATATTTTCTGTAATACATTAATATTGTTGAGCCATGTTAACGAACAATGCTGCAGATAATACATGTTTTTATTGTGTGACACAGTTCACACTTGGACTTGTGATTCTGGGCATCAGAATTTCAGGGATGACCTGCAGAGTTAAATGTTATTACAGGTAAGTAAAATAAGAAAGAGGAATGATTTATACCTTTGAACGTTTTTAACACAAAGCAAAACCAATGTGTCATTTTCCCTGCAGTAAACACATTTAAGTAAAAGTTGTCTGTTTGAAAAAAGGAGCATTAGACCTAACAAAGGAATATCTGATCATTTCATCACATTTGTCATCAACTCTAGTTAAAATACTGTCTAGTCAACCTTGTAATGGGTCAATAGTGAACAATATTTTAACTTCCTGACACCATTTTCAGAACTTGGACCTGAGTGTCGAGACATTTGGAGACATCTCTTGTCTCCTAACATCCCATGAATTGACACATTTTAAATATTGCAGCAAGAATTTCTTGTTCAAGTTCAGAATAAAATGTAAATGTAAATGAATTGCCCCCTCGGGGACCTAGTTGAAGTTGAAGTTGAAGAAGTTGGTTTTCAAAGTTTTTTTGAGTCCAGTCTGTCTTTTTTTGGGAGAATCTGTCCTGCTGTTTTGAACAATCTTTCAATAGTCTTCCAATAGTCTTCCAATAGTCTTTCAATAATCTTTCAACAGTCTTTCAATAGTCTTCCAATAGTCTTCCAATAGTCTTTCAATAATCTTTCAATAGTCTTTCAATAGTCTTTCAATAATCTTTCAATAATCTTTCAATAATCTTTCAATAGTCTTTCAACAGTCTTTCAATAGTCTTCCAATAGTCTTCTTGACTTCTTGATCTAACGTTACTTGCCCACTTTGCAGTGATTCAATGGGCCAGCTCTCCTCTCGCCATCGGTTACTTTCAAACTGATGAACAAATCAAAAGACCGCAACGTGAATGTAACTTGTAACGCATTACAGAAATGTACAGATACTTAATATAAAATGTAGTGGAGTAAAAGTCGAATGCCCTCATTTAATTCTACTTAAGTACAGATACATGAAAAATGTACTTAAGTACAGTAACAAAGTACTTTTACTTAGTTACATCCCACCACTGTCAAAATCGCTGTTTTTCCTGTGGTTGCCGTCATAAATCTAGATTTGTGATGGATTTACATTGCACATGTGCATGCTCTAACATCAAGGTTGGTATTCTTGAACCAAAACCCAGGGATTCTGGACTTGGATTAAGATAATGCCGTGTTTGACTTGTTGGAAAAGGTCCCTGGCAGTGAGGAAGAGGCTGATTACAAGCAGTGGACCTAAGTTTAATCTCACAGTGTGCAGAAATGGTCTGGTATAAATGCTGGGGATCTGCCTACTCCACTCTTTAAGTTGGTTGGCGGGTTGTTTTGTTGGTTTAACTGAAATTGAGTTCATCAGCACAAATATAACAAGCTTCAGGTTGTTCTGTTGCCAAACAAGTGAGGGCCGTCGCCATCAACAGTCAGAATTATTAATTTACTACATTTCACAAAGTAACCCTATATTTTATTCAGCCCTTCAATAGACAGGACACGAAAACACAATGCATCAAACCCTCAACTGACTTTGATTTGACCATGTGAGGACTGAGTGGCACTGGGAGGAGTTTGGTCCTAATGTGAATTTCCTGGTTTATATAAATCTGTGTCATAAATCTATTAAAACCCCTCCTTTGCTTTGATTGCAACAAGGCTTTAAATACACCATTTTCCCCCTGTGCAACAGCCAAAACGTCCGTGCACATACACACAAGAGTTGTTTGTTATCAGCAGGAACCCGGGTCTACATGAGGGAGGAAGTGATTCTGGTTCCCACCATAACTCAGAGCTGCCCTAATCAGTAATGGTAGCATGATGAATGGAAGACTCTGGTTCACACACAAACAATAAGTCTGACAATCAGAACCACACGTCAAGGACTAGTTGGGGTGTGAACCCCCACCACCTCTGCAGACACATTCCTCGTTTCAGTGACACGAGCGGGTGAAATGACAGACTATATGTTCTCAAAGCTTGAAGAACCAAATCTTCTGGTGGTTTGTGAACACGCTTCTTACCAAACCTTCCGGAAGTGAGACATGACGATCACCAGAAACACACAACAAACTGCTCGGAGCACAGCGGCCCTTTCATTTTCAGGGAGATCATGTAAGAGCAGGAACAGAGGAGGCTTGTCAGCGCTGTGAAGCTGCAAAACCCAAAGTGAGGCCTTGTCCTCGCCACAAACCCAGCCTGACTTTATCTTCTGCTGGGAGCATCTCTGGTCTGAAAGAGGGGCAGCGAGACAATGCTGGGACTAAAGGTTCAGCTGTGATTTATCTCCATGAGATTTAAAGAATAATTTAAAGAGACGACCGTGTGTTGGCTAGGATGGGAACATGTTTGATGGTTCACAATCTGAATAAGGGCCTTGTTGTGCCAGCGTTTAAAGCTGTGCATGAAAATTGTTTTAATTTCCTCTCATGAGGGTGGAGCAGCTGCGGATAGTCCCATCAGTTCAGCTCCTTTTGTTGATCTTTAATGTGAGAGGAAAACGTCTTAGAGATAATTAGTCTTTCTATTTACTGTAACATGTACAGAGTAATAATTCATCCATCCATCCATCCATTTTCTTCCGCTTATCCGGGGTCGGGTCGCGGGGGTAGCAGCCTAAGTAGGGAGGCCCAGACTTCCCTCTCCCCAGCCACTTGGAGCAGCTCCTCTGGGGGAATCCCAAGGCGTTCCCAGGCCAGCCGAGAAACATAGTCCCTCCAGCGTATCCTGGGTCTTCCTCTGGGTCTCCTCCCGGTGGGACATGCCCGGAACACCTCACCAGGGAGGCGTCCAGGAGGCATCCTAACCAGATGCCCGAGCCACCTCAACTGGCTCCTCTCGATGTGGAGAAGCAGCGGCTCTACTCCGAGTCCCTCCCGGATGACTGAGCTTCTCACCCTATCTCTAAGGGAGAGTCCAGCCACCCTGCGGAGAAAACTCATTTCAGCCGCTTGTATCCGAGATCTTGTTCTTTCGGTCATAACCCAAAGCTCATGACCATAGATGAGGGTGGGAACGTAGATCGATCGGTAAATTGAGAGCTTTGCCTTTTGACTCAGCTCTCTCTTCACCACGACAGACCGGTACAGCGCCCGCTTCACTGCGGACGCTGCACCTATCCGCCTATCGATCTCACGCTCCAGTTTTCCCTCATTCGTGAACAAGATCCCGAGATACTTAAACTCCTCCACTTGGGTAATAAGAGTAATAATTATTTTAAGTTATTTAGCATCAGTCAGACTGACGAGGGTAAACATCTCTAAAATCAGTTGTGACGTCTGCTTGTTGTGCACAGATGATCCAAAAACATCTACTGATGATCAAACAGAAAACATTGCTGCTTCATGGAAGATGGTTTAAATAAATTTTATCGTCATCCTAAGCAGTTTGTGCTTCACGCAGGATGTTCGTCAGAACCAACCTTCTACTTTCTTCTTCTTCTTTCAGCTTTTCCCTCTTCAGGTGTCATCACAGCGAGTCATCCTCCTCCATCTCACTCTGTCCTCACTCCAACTACCTCCACGTGACGTCCTCTCTAACTGCATCCATAATGTATATCACCTCTTTGTCTTTTTCCTGGCAGCTGCATTTCTCTACCAGTATACCCACTGTCCCTCCTGAATTGTCCAAACCATCTCAGTGTGTCCTCTCTAACTTTATCTGCAGTTGTTCAACCTGTGCTGTACCTCTGATGACCTCATTCCTTATCCATCCTTGTCACTCCTAAGGAGAACCTCAGCATCTTCATTTGTGCCACTTCCAGTTATTTATTTGGTCTTTTTGTCCATGTCTCTGTCTCCAGACCATACTGGTCTTACCAATGTCTTGCAAACTTTTTTTTTAACCTTTGCTGACACTTGCTTGATGCAAAAAATTCCTGAAACTTTGCTCCATCCACTCCATGTCCGCCTTCTGCAGCACCCCCTACAACTTGTTGTCTTGCATTGTGATGCAACTGCGTCCTAATAAACTTAGAGATGGCACAGCAAACATTTTGCTGTAAGTTGTTAATTGAAGCAATAAATTAAATAATGCATTAATTCATTCAGTCAGTCAGTCATGTGATATTTCCAAATAATTTGTCAAAAGAAGAAAAAGCAGAAGTGTCTCAGCGTTCGTTTCAGACTTCTGTCTTGTGTTCGCCCATGCCACACTCTCCCTTTTGATTTCCTTTAATAATTTTTGATAATATTATTGATGCACTCTTATGTTCTGGAAAAGTTTCATCAGCATCGGGTTCATAAACACAGTGCACTCTTTAAAAACAGAATTAAAACCCTGAAATGGCAGGAAAGACAATGATTGCTTGCTGGTAAACAATCTGGCATCTACAGGACGTTTTGTAGTTTAGAAACGTGACGTTTTGGGAATTTGGGGCAAACTAATGGGATGTGAAGCATTTTTATTTCAGTTCATTCTTCAGTCAAGGCAAACAAAAAGGTCAACAGAGCATCTGAAACTACTATTTTGATTCTTTTGAAAAAAAAAAGAAAAAGTAAGTGAAACTGAGACAGAGGTTGGGGCGTGTCTCCAGAAGCATCTCATTTCAACCAAAGAGCCAAATCGCCCACTCATGCAGGCTTTTTTTTTTGTTGAGTCACTCGAGCAGCGCAGTGGCCCTGCGGCTACGTGCACAAGATGTTTATTCTGTGCCAAAACTTTCCCCCCTGAAAGTCTTGGTGCGAACGCGCTCGCCTGCTCCGTGTCCAGACAAGCACAGGTGGACCTGATGAACGCTGCGTGTTTAGGCAGGGAGCAGGGTTAATCCTGCTGACAGTCATGTTCAAAGCAGCACACCTCGGTGAATTAATCACCTGAGAGTCTCTGTCACACTAAGTCGTGCTTCTTTTTCATTCAGGATCAGGGACCAGAGAAAAGCTGGATTTGATCCGAGTCGGTGGAAGAGATGTTACAGTGTTGTGTGTTGGCAGGATTTCATCAGAGCAATCAGATTAATACAATCCTCACAGAAATATGAAAATATGCTGTCACGCCCATGCAGGCTGCACATGTTGGGGCCCCCCTGCTCCTGATAATGGCAAAAGAATTTGGCAGAACATGGACCATCTTTACGGGCTTTGGAGATCTTCTATGCATTAGCAGGAAAGGGGGCTCCTCATCAGGCGTGATACATCCAGGGTGTGACTTAATGTGGTGAAACATTAACTCTGTTATAAACAATAAAGATAACAAACAAGGCTCCCACCTCCTTGAGGAGTTATGACTGGGACAGGAGATGCAGTGTGGAGGTGGAGGAGGAGGTGAAGCTGTTGTGGAGGAGGATCTCTATCTATTCCGATGCCTGTGAAATCAGCAGGGCTACACACCCTCCTCTGGACTTTAACACCAGGTCTACCTGACACACACTCACACTGCTCAAAGCAGAACAAATCTGTTTGGTTAACAGCACAGATTGAGGCACACACCTCCCTTTGAGAGGGAAGCTGATGTGCAATGCTGATGTTTGGTTGTTAGAGACCAGAGTTTGGCGTCTTATCCTGTTGTTTGTGTGTTTGGGGGATCAGAGGTGAATTACAACACACCCTGAGGTTTATGTTGGCAGTCCACCAGTCTGTGGGGTGGGTCATCATTAGATTAAACCAGATCCGTGATCAGATACAGACCACGTCTCCCATGCATCGGATCATTTCTGTGCCTTTGACTTGTTGACGTTCTGCTCTGAGGACATCGCTAAAAAGAATAGGTGTTGGATTAAAAGAGCTTGTTTAAAAGTATTAACATGCTTTCCCTCTACAGTACTCTTTACCCGAGTACCCACCCAAGTTATAGGTACTTGGGCGTGCACCTAAGTAACACCTGGAGCAACAACACTATCAGTCTGATCAAGAAGGCACATCCGCGGCTCTACTTCCTCCGGCGGCTGAGGCGAGCTGGACTCAGGAACTCTGTCTCACCTCCTTCTACAGGTGTGCAGTGGAGAGCATCCTGTGCTCCAGCATCAATGTGTGGCATGGAGGCTGCACAGCTGCAGAAAGAAAAGCTTTGCAGAGAGTGGTGAAGGCTGCACAGAAGATGTTGGAGTCAGTCTCCCCACCATCACAGACATCTACACCTCCAGATGCAGGAAGAGGGCCACCTGCATCATGAAGGACCCCACTCACCCAGCACACACACTGTTTGCCCCACTCCCCTCAGGACGCAGGTTCCAGAGCATTTAGTGTAGAACCACTAGACTGAGGAACAGCCTGAAGCTGTAAGACTCTTCAATTCTTAACCAGACAAATCACTGTAATGACACCTTAATCAGATATTTGACACTTTATCCATGCTGCTGATTTCTTACCCATAAGCTGCTCACAATTGACACTTGTTCAGATTGCTGTTTAATACACCTTATTTATATTAATACTGTTAGTGCATATCTTAGATCCTTATACTGTACTGTATACTGTTTATTTTTTATATACTATTGCTTTTTTGGGTGTATCTGGACCTTGAGTACACAATTTTGTTCCACCTCATGTACCACATGTGCAAATGACAATAAAGTCACCTTGAAGCTTTAATATTAAAATGTGAATAAAGGTCTTCAAGAAAATATTTGGAGGTTATTGTAAAAGGAAAAGTTCTGATTTTCCCGCCATGAACTTTTATTCACATTTTCCTGAATGCTGAACAAAAACAAACAAAGCAAAGATCAAACTGTGTTTGTGTGCCATTGGCTTGGACAATACCAAAAAGTTATTTTAAAAAGTGAATACCTGTATATGGAAGCAACTGTGGCTACATGATCCTACAAATGAGCTGGAACAGAAACCTGTGTAAGAATATTCTATTGGTTTTTTTGCAGTTACCTGGCTTCTGCATCTCCTGAGTGGCAGGGCAGAGTCAATCTCTCACAACTGCTCAAACAAACAAAACAAACAAACAAACAAACCAATAAACAGCTACAACGCTTCCTCTGTGTTGCTAACTTTTATTACCGGTAATGATGCATAAGATACTGTACTACATGAAGGTGGCTACTCCTTACAAAACTCACATCCACTCTATGTTCCTTCTCATAGACCCTAGAATCTGAACCTGTGTTCAGTGAGTTAAAACAATTATTCACCTCTGCACCCATAGTGTTATCCCAGAGATCAAAGAAAGCTGGAAAAATCCATCCTTTTGCTTATTTTTCTCAACACTTCACTCCAGCTGTAAACTACAACATGGGTAACCATGAACTTCTGGTCATCAAACTAGCCCTAGAGGAGTGGATGCACTGGCTGGAGGGTGCTGAGATTCCATTCATCATTTGGACCGATCATGAAAATCTGGAATATCTCCAGCAGCCAAAGAGACTCCACTCCCACCAAGTTTGTTGGTCCCTCTTCTTTGCAAGGTTTAAAGCTGCACTATGTAACTTTGTAGTGCAGTCTGTAACTTTTCTAACAATATATTTTTAACATATTTCTTCACTCTGTCACTATCTACTGACAGACTGATGTTAGACAAAGTAATCTCTGAAAAAAACTATAGTCCCCTTGCTTCTCTATCAGCATTTATAAAAACACTAAAAACACAGAGTGACCCGCCGTTAACCAGCCAATAAAAACAGAGTTTGTAACCAGCCAATAAAAACAGAGCTTGAATTTGAATCAGCCAATAAAAACAGAGCTTGAATTTGAATTTCAGCAGAGCAAGGTGGAGCAGAGCCATATATGGCTCTGAGGGGGAGGGATCAGAATGCTTTGCCTGTTGAAAATATTTCTAAGTTCTGCGCTCTACAGAAAGTTACACATAGCACCTTTAATTTCACCATTGCTTATCATCCAAAGTCTAAGCACGTCAAGCCGGGTGCTCTGTCCTGCCAGCTCTCCAGCTCTGACCAGGACAAGACTGTCAGTATTGTGCTGAGGGAAGTACCCTTCCCCTGTCATGTACTGTCTGGGTCATGAATTGGGGAAAATAAATTAAAGCTCAATAAAGAGAACCTGACCCAGATACTGGCCCGCCAGGAAGAGTGTTCATCCCTAAGGCCATTAAAAGTAAGGTTCTTGTGTGAGTTCACATCAAAACTTTTGTGTCATCCCAGGGTCAATAGAATGCTCTCGTTTGCCAAGAGACATTTCTGGTGGCCTGCCATAAATAATTATATTACAGTAAAAAGTTTGATACAGCCTGTCCTACATGTGTACATAAGAGTAACAATCAACCTTCTATTTGACAACTACAGCCACTACCTACTATGGGGCATTCGTAGTCGAACATCACCCTGGATTTCATCACTGGTCTACCCATTTCTGGAGGTGAATTTGTCATATTAACCATTACTGACAGATTTTCTAAAGCTGCCCATTTTATCCCCTTACTTAAGTTACCTTCAGCCTTGGAGACTTCTCAGCTGATGATTCAATGTGTTTTTTTTGGCTCTACAGCATACCCTGTGATATTGTTTCTGATAAGAGGCCCACAGTTTATATCTCAGGTTTGGAAAACCTTCTGCCAAGCTCTGGGAGCTTCATCCAGTCTCACCTCTGGTTACCATCACCTGTCCAAGCACCAGTCAGGGAAGTGCAAGGAGGAGGTGGAAACCACCCTCGGATGCATCATTAACAATAACCCTTGAACTTGGTGTCAGCACTTATCCTGGGTGGAGTACGCTCATAATTCTTATGTCAACTGCTACTGGATTATCACCTTCTGAGGCTTTTGTGGGTTACCACCCTCCCTTGTTTCTTAGCCAAGCAATCAATATCTGTTTCTTCTGTCCAGCACCATCTGTATTTCGATCTTATGTTTGTCTATTGTTGATTGTCCAAGGAAAATCTACTGTTGCTGTTGTCATCCTTCTTTGTTTGTAGCCAGGTCTCTCTTGTAAATGAGTCCTCGAGGCTCAATGGGATTAACCTGCCTAAATAAAGGTTAAATGAATGAATGAATTTCCCGCAGATGTCAGAGGAACTGGCAGTGGCGGCAAACCAGAAGTGTGTTCCTGAGCATGGCTGAAAAAAATAAGAGACTGGCTGACAGGCACAGGACCCCAACCCCTCCTTACAAGTTGGGCCAGAAGGTATGGCTAAGGTATGCCAAAGATATATACAAAGACACTCCTAGAAAATTAGCACCCAGGTTTATTGGGCCGTTCGCCATTGTAAAAACCATTAACCCCACGGTCGTTAGATTGCAATTACCTACCTCCATGAGAATCTATCCCACGTTTCATGTTTAACAAATCAAACCATTCATGAAGAGTCCATTGAACCAGTCTACCAACCTACCCCCACCACCACAACTCATTAACAACCATTCTGCATTCACCATCCGGTGCATCCTAGATGTAACGCAAAGACCAAGGACATCAGTACTTGGTGGACTGGGAAGGCTATTGACTAGAAGAGAGGTCTTGGATCCCCAACATTTTTTAGTTTGAATCGCGGCCTTATTACTTCCTTTTTTAAATAACATCCTGAGAAGCATGTCAGAACGCCAAGATGTGATTCTTGAAAGGGGGGGTACTGTGGAGATTCTGTTGTTCTTTGCCGTTACCTGGCTTCTGCAGCTCCTGAGTGGCAGGGTAGAGCCAATCTCTCACACCTGCTCCTAATCCAGTTCTGATGAGGATTGCGTTCCTAAACTCCTGTGGATAGCAGTTCAACGCAGGATCATTGAAGCATCTGGGAAGCTTTGAACAGCTCCTGCTGCAAATGACTGGGTTTTCTTGACTTACTAACCTCTGTTTTATTCCTTGTGTGTTCTCGAGTCCAGACATGTTTGGGTTTTACTCCTTATGAAAGATGACTTCCTTCAAGTCTCCTTGTGATTGCCTCTTGTGAAGAGCTGTACCACTCCTCTGTAAATTATACTTACTGTTTTATCTGTGCATTGGACTCTCTGTCAGTTTGTCACATCTATCCATGGACACATATTTAAGAAATGTTTTCAGTGGATATCTATCCATGGACACGTATTTAACAAACATTCTCTTCAGTGGACATCTATCCATGGACTCATATTTAATGGACATCTATCCATGGACTCATATTTCATGGACATCTATCCATGGACACGTACAGTATGTAACAAATGTTGCCTTCAGTGGACATCTACCGGTATCCATATTTTTTGAACCAGAGTCTGTGCACAATTTTCATGGGACTATAGACCCCGCCTACAGTCTTTACCTTAGTTTTAGCATAAAACAACTAATGACAACTAGTGTAAATGTAAGTATCTCACAAGAAAGCTGGTCCTTTTCCAACTTCAACTTCCAAGTTCCAGTCCTGGGGTGGGTGAGGGAGAGAGAGACAGAGAGAGAATGAGAGAGAGA